>JAEQML010071139.1:0-16334 GCA_016904865.1 Pissodes strobi | reverse complement strand
TATAGCGTTTTACGCCTTCCGGTTCCCATTTTCCAGCTTCTTCTGTCGTTCCAATATCCTGGATGTAAGTTTCTCTCAGACATTGCTTTTTGGATGCCTACTATCCAAGATGGCCTGAGCCTTCCCCTCTTTTTCCTCTCAGTTGGCACCCAGTTGAGTATTTGTTTGGGGAGTTTTCCTTCGTTCATTCGCTCGACATGCCCATACAATGCGTTCGATTTATTCTACTATTGTTGTCTGAACTCCCATCGTTTGTCTAATCTGGTTATTGGGTATCTTTTCCATTCTGGATTTTCCAGCAGCTCTTCGCCAGAAGTCCATTTCTAGTGCTAATAGACGACGTTCTAAGGATTTATTCAGCTGCCATATTTCGCATCCATATAACACTATGCTATTAAAGATGGAGTCGACCGGAGTTGTTTTTTTGTAGGGAGATGTTTTTGGACCACAGGATTGAATTTAAGCAGCCTATAACTTGCTTTGCTTTCATAATTCTTTGTTCTATTTCACTTTCCGTGCGTCCACTGCTGTTTATTTTTGTACCTAGATATGTATATTCCTCACATGCCTTAATTATTACATTTTCATCCACGGTCAAGTTGCTGCTCTCATTCCCTAAGCATAAATACTGGGTTTTTGTACGGTTTATTGATAATCCCCATTTTTCGTATTCTTTGAAGAGTCTTCGAGTCCTAAATTCGAGGTCTTCTTTGTCTTGCGCTATGCCTATCTGATCGTCCGCGAAGTGGAGTGTATAGAGGGTTGTCACCTCATTTAATGGTACGCCCATTTCAGAGCAGGATCTTTTCCATTGTTTTAAAGCCTCGTTTAAATATATTTTAAATAGCAGAGGGGAGAGACAGCAACCTTGCCGTACCCCTTTCGTTACCAAGATTTCTTCTGAGAAATTGTTTCCCAATTTTACTTTTGATTTTGCCTCCTTGTACAGTTGTTTTACTGCAGCTATTGCCGTATTGTTAAATGGGGATCTTTCTAGAACTTGCCATAGTTTTTTTATTGGGACTGTGTCATAGGCTTTTGTAAGGTCAACAAATAAGAGGTGGATTTCACGGTTCCTTGCGACTTTTTTCTCATTGAGTTGCGTGACAGTAAAAATGTGGTCGATACATGATCTTCCAGCACGAGAGCCTGCCTGTTCTTCTATTTCATGGGGTTCATATTCTCTTTCTATTATGTTTTTAAGAATTTTTCCATATAATCTACTGAAAGTACTTGTTACTGAGATACATCTGTAGTTCCCACATTGGGCTCTTGGGCCCTTTTTATATATAGGTGTAATCCAGGCTTCTTTCCAGCTTAGTGGGATTTCTTCCCCATTTATGTATCTCGTAAATAACTCTTTGAGAAAGCTGATTAGTTTTGGTGTTCCATTTTTTAGTAGCGCTGCCGGTATATACTCTGGACCACATGCCTTATCGTTTTTCATGCTCTTAGTGCTTGTTCTATCCTTTCCATATCTATATTTATATATTCACCCTGTACACGAAAATGTTCTGGTGATGTCGTAATAATATTGTTCTCTAACTTCTTTAAGTTCCTTTGTGTAATGTTCTTTCCATTTATCTATTGTGATGGGATGTATTTTGGTTTTATTTGAGGTGTTTGTTCGTAGGGATTTTATTAATTTCCATGCTTGTGATGATCTTGAGCCTCCGATATAGCTGTCGATTTCTCTACATTTTGCCTCCCAAGTTATATTCTTATTAGCCCTAATCGTCCGCTTAAATACGGCTTGTTCTCTTTTATACGATTGTCTATGTTCGGGGTTCCTTGTGGTTAGCCATCTTTTATAAGCTTCTTGTTTTTTTGTTGCGTTGGTTTTCGAGTATATCCCATGTTATGTTGTTGTTGTTTTTTTTTGGGTTAGTGCTGGTATAGGTTATTTGTTTCGGATGTTAGATAATCATCACAGAGTTTTTGATTTAACCGGTTTCGGTACAGGAGTTTTGTGCTATAGGCCTGTAGATCTTTTATATTGTATTTCATTTGTTTTAACATTTGTTCTTCTGTTTCACCATCCGTGTTTTGTGTTGTTAGGTTGTTAAATTGAACATAAATCTTAGCCACTACAAGATAGTGATCGGTTCCACATTCGAGACCCCTATACACTCTAGTATCTTGGACGTTCAATACTGTATATTGCCTGGTAATAAGAAAGTCGATAATAGACTTAAGTTCTCGTGTATCCTGATGCCGCCTGAAGAATCCGTTTAGTATCTTTAATTGATGTTGTTCACAGGTCTCTCTTAGTCTCTGGCCGTTATTGTTTAGAACTTCCTCGCCATATCTCCCTATTGTTTGACTGTTCTCGCTACTACCTACTCTTGCATTGAAGTCCCCGAGCAATATTATTTCTCTCTGGTTTCCGATTTTTATTATGGTTTCATTTAGCTGGTCATAGAATTCATCTTTCTCTGTCTGTAGGGCATCATCATTTCGACCATATATTCCTAGGATCGTTATTATGTGTTCTTTGATAGTAAGATTGGCGGCAATTTGTCTTTCGTCTATAGTATCCCAGCTGCTTATTCCCTTTTGATATCGTGTATGTATTAGTATTGAAACCCCCTTTGCTGCTCTCTTATTCTTAGGTACTCCGCTATAGATATGATATAGTCTGAGAGGTTCTCAATTCCATTTCCTTTTTTTTTTTTTTCTGTTAACACTGCTATATCAGCCTTTATTTGATTCAATCCTTTGATCACGTCTTCTGTTTTATTTGTTAATCCTTGAACGTTCCATGTAGCACATATCATTTTCCTATTTCGTCGCCAAAGTCGTTTCCTTCCGAGGCATGGTGCTGGGATTTTTAGCGATAATTATTATTTTCCTATGTAATGGATTGCTAACCCATTGCCAAAACCCCCAACCCGGAGGACCAGGAAATTTTTGGTCAAGGTTTTCTTCCTCTTTAATGACCCAACATCTAACTACAAGGCAGCAGCTTCGCCTGTACCCTAGACAGTAAGAGTCCCTTTACAGGGTGCTATCATCCGGGCCAGATGAACCCTGGTTTTTTACGTGGTTGTTACTCCACCCCTTCACCCGTTTTCAACAGACTTTGGCGGGTTTTCAATTAAATTAAATCTGTTTAATATTAAAAGAAATAAAAACTGAACAAGAATAAAAATTGTACTACATTGCCCCATTTTGATTCACTGGTATACAGGCTGTGTGGCAACTATATGGCATACTCTCGTAAACGTATAGCGGAGGTCCAAATGACACTAATTAATGCGTATTAATGCCTTTTAGTGTGTTTTGGTGGGAATTTACTCATTACAATTAAATACAGGAATGGCCAAAGGTCTGGAATAAAATTCATATTTTTTGAGCAAGCAATGTTTTCAAAAAACGCTGAAACACGGTAACTGATTTTGAGTTTTTCACATTTTTTGCTTAAGTAAAAAAAATTACAACCCCCTAACCCCCAGTTATCACAACTTTTTTTTTCAAATGGAAACCTATGTCTTCTGGGGGCTCGTTGAAAAGCACATGAAAAATTGAATCCAGCCATACCAAATAAACAAGCTTTATGTTTGCTATAACCAGGTTTATTTTTAATTTAAAAATTTTTGTAAAATTAAATTTTATTAAATTCTATTCATCATCATCATCAGCCTATACTTCCACTGCTGGACAAAAGCCTCTCTCATATTTTGCCATTCTTTCCGGTCCTGTGCCATCCGCATCCAGTTTCCAGCGAGCCTCCTTATGTCGTCACTCTATCGGGCTGGTGGGCGTCCTCTGTTTCTGTATGCTTCCACTCTTGGTCTCCATTGTAATATTTTTTTTGTCCATCGACCATCGGTTACTCTGGCCACGTGACCCGCCCAGTTCCACTTCATACGCAGAATGATCTCGACAGCATCTCTTAGTCATGTGTTGTGTCTGATGGTTCTATTTGGGATTCTATCTCGGAGGGTTATTCCCAGCATTGATCTCTCCATCTTACGTTGCATGACTTGTATATTCTGAATGTTGTTCTTGGTCATTGTTAATGTCTCTGAGCCGTATGTTAAAACCGGGAGAACGCATTGGTTAAATACCTTCTTTTTTAAACACCTTTTTTTTTGTTTAAAAAAATCTATTCATAGGTGATTTAACTGCTGAAAATGTCCTCCATGTACTGTCTGACGTTCTCCTAGGCAATAGTAAAAGCCATCTACAGCATTACGAATGACTTCAGGTGGTATATTACGTATCTCCGCCGTGATTTTGTGCTTTAGAACTCCAATATTGTCAGGTCTATCCTGATAAACTCTTTCTTTCAAATATCTCCAAAGAAAGTAATCTAGAGGCGTTAAGTCGGAGGATCTTGGTGGCCATTCAATTGTACCGCGTCTTCCAATCCAACCATTTGGATTGGAAGACATTTTGATTAATACCAAAATGTGGAGGAGCGCCATCTTGTTGAAACCAAATTCTTTCATGATGTATATCTGGATCTATTTTATGAGGAAAAATCTGAGCTAGCACAGGCATCAGTTCGAATGTTAGGAAGTCTAGGTAGCGCTCGACCGTAAGGCTTTCCTAAAAAAAAAAATGGACCCAAAATTCTATTGTTGATAATACTTGCCCAAACATTACATTTTTGAGGGCGCTGCATATGCGCTTCTGATATCCAGTGTGGATTTTCGTGAGACCAAAAGCGATAATTATTGTTCCTATTAACCACTCCATTTGAATAGAACGTAGCCTCATCCGAAAAACTTATATCCAGTGGAAAGTCATTGTTGTCGTCACACCGTCTCATCACTTCCTCAAAAAATTCCAAACGCCTATCATAATCATCTTCCAATAGCTCTTGAACCTTACCTTATACGGATGATATTTCTCTTTTTCTAAAAACCTTCGATTGTAGTTCGGGGAATATCCTGACTACGAGCCAATGAAACCGTTGAAGTATGAGGATTTTCAGCATTTTCTAATGCTATGTCCAATTTTCTATTGTCATCCAAAGCAACTGTCCGACCAGATTTGGGCAAATCACATGCTGTACCATATTCCTCAAATCTGTGAAATATTTTACTAACTGTCCCTTGTGGGATTTGGTTTTCGTGATATTTTGCATTATATAAATTACACACTTCACGTTGACTTCTTATTTTGTCTCCACATCCAAGTAGTACCAAAATGTCGATACGCTGCCTTTCCGACAATACCATTGTGATTTTAAAATTTTGGTTTTTGGCACGATACTAATATTCAGACATTTACAACTAAAGTAAACGATTAACCTGAACAGCCTGGTAGATGAAAAAAGACACACAAATACCTTATTTTTTGTTCTAGCAACAATAATAATGGTTCAGATTAGGTACCTTATTTTTTGCTCCAGCAACAATAATAATGGTTCAAATTCTTTATCTGTTATTAATTTTTCCCAATAGTCCCTCACGACAATAGTTATTTTATAAAGCCCTAAAATCCTGGTAATTGCAAACATAAAAGTTGTTTACTTGGTATGGCTGGATTCCATTTTTCATGAGCTTTTCAACGAGCCCCCACAAGACATAACTGGGGGTTAGGGGGTTGGGATTTTTTTTTTAATTCAACCGAAAAATGTGAAAAACTCAAAATCAGTTACCGTGTTTCAGCGCTTTTTGAAAACATTGCTTGCTCAAAAAATATGAATTTTATGCCATCCCTGTATTTTAAAGACCGTTAATAATTCAGACGGAAAACGCGGATTACAATCACTATTCATCTCGTGTATTTCAGATTAACCTAGATTTTGTTGGAAGTCTTGCCTGAGGGAAACTAACTATATATTTTTCTGGTCCCTCAGCAGATGAATGTGATAAATACTTAAACTATTTTTTTTATTTATTGCTGCAGTTCTTTGTTTTGTTTCAATATCAAAATATGCTAATTTAAATTATCAGAAGAATTGGATATAAATAACTGACGTTCTAGTCTTAAAAAATGCATAGTTTGAAAAAGGGTTGTTCAAAACATTTTGTGGAAGGCTGCAAGCAAATTATCTAAATGTATCTGGTAAAAGCCAAGTAATACATTCCCATTAAAGACTTCCTTGGGAGCACCATTTTAGAAAAGCAATTTGGTGGTTTAAAAGAAAATGATAAATGAACAATGTTTATTCCTGATCAATATATTTCATTGAACTGATACTTTGTATTTCTTGTATTAGTTTCTGCTCTTCATTTTGAAATGCAATAACAGCACATTCATTCTGAGCTTGCTGACCTGTAACTAGATTTACGCTAGACTATGTTAATGCAACTAGCTTTTTGTTAGTTGTGAGCTTATATTATGGACAGTTAAATCATTTTGCGGAGAACAGATTTTATAGCAATTGAAGTTCTAATATTTGATTTTCATAAAATTATACCATTTTAAGTTTACTAATTTGAGGATTCAGTCATTTTTCAGGCATAGTTCTTGCACGACTTCATAAAAAAATTATAAATCTGTCGAGATTCCAGTTTTATCCCTGGATTTTCATATCAAAGAAGTTATTATATTTGTATATGTCTCCACCAGTGAGTTTCCTCAAGTTATCAATTTCTATAAATTTGTACTTATATCGGGTTTCTGCTTCGGATTAGGATTCGATAATGATATGGAGGTTAAGCCTGTCATACCTTTCAAAAGCATACATCTTTAGCAAAAAAACTAACGAAACTATAAATATTTTTTGAAAATAAAAATTATGATTAGATAAAATCTTGCAAAAGTAAAAATTTCATCAGTAAATAAATCAAATTCTATTATTTTCAGTTTATTAGATTTTTACTCAAAGTTTAAAAAAAATTATCTAATTATACCTATATTTTCATTTTGGTTGACCTACAAGCCCTGCTTATTCTTTAGCCGGATATCTACCGCTGAAATGACCGTAGACAACAATGATCCAGCAGTTTTAGAATTGCAAAATCATTTCACCATTGCAAAATAAATTAGTCAAATGTATATACAATAACAATGAGGTCATTTAAATGTCGGTAACAAAAACATGGAAAATATTTCATAATAAAAGATGAATCTAGGCTGACTTGTGCTCTAGAATATATCGATAGATTTTTACAATTCAATCATCAGAAGTCATCGTTTACACTGCAAGAAACAAATGCTTGATTAATCTGCCTCTCAGTAAATGATATCAAGTGTAATTTTTATTCGATTTAAATATACAGGGTACTATGGTGTTAACTGAATAAGGAGATAATAAATATATTCCTCAAAATGTAGAAATCATTTAGGCAAATTTTTCAGATCGTAAACGTAATCTTATGCTCAACTTGGTTCAGTAGCTTAAGTGACAGATCACAACAATGTTACATGTTGGCCAATAGGGAACAAGTTAATTAAGAAGTTCGCCTGCCATGCCCCATGATAAATTTTAAGCAACACAATGGTTACAAACTATACCTTCTTCTTATTCTTCTTATTCAGCTTCCTTCCGTCCGCTCCGGAATATAATAGGCCTCTCCGAGTCTTTTCCATTTTTGTCAATCTTCAGCTTTTTTGAACCAGTCTCTTTCAACTACTTTCTTAATATCATCTTCTCTGTGTTTTTCCTTTTCTTTTCTTCCTTTCTTCTGGTCGTCATTTTATCACATTTGCCTTTTATGTTCAGTCTCGTCACATTTCCAACTCAACACTATTTCAGCTCTGCCATACCTTTCATTACATCGGGCACTTCGATTCTTTTCTAATTTTCTCAGTCCTAATCTTGTCTCTTAACACTAAAAATCCATCAACTTTATCAATTTCATAAATATTCAAGATGGCGTCCGATGATGTTGTTATTGTTAGTCCTCCTGCTAAATTGTGTAATTTTTGCCATAAAACTGTTAATAAAAATGTTGAATGTGTATCCTGTGGAGTTATTTATCATTCTTTTTGTGCAGTTAAGTGTCCAGGTTTTGTTATAGTTGATGTAAACAAAGTAAAATGTGCTAATTGTGCCGACACGGATGACGCGGCAAAAACAGTTAATGAAAGACTCTCATTTTATTTAACAAAACAATGCGTTATGGGTACCCTAGTCATGGAGCTCTATGAGATAAATGACCTTCTACGTGAGAAAATTGATAAGCACAAAACATTTGTGAGGTTATGAGTTCAGGAACAGGTACTTCCACATCCTGCAAATAGTCACTCCTTCCTCCGGTGTCGCATGCACATATGAGTTCTTCAAAACCAGACACTATTGGGACCCCCAGTGTAATGAAAAATTTGAAAATTCCAAAGTCAAGAAATCATGATGAGCAGAAATCTCAAAAAGCTCTTCCAGTTTCCTTAACAAACCATGATGGGCAGATAGCCCAAAAAGCTTCTCTCTTGGCTTCGCTCCCCAACAGGGATGCTGACCAAACTGAGATCCCAAGAAATAATGCTAATTTCAATAGATCTCCAGCCGAAGTTAAGACGATGCCAGAAACCCAAGGCCGCATTACTAGTAAAGATGTTGAAAATGCAGTCTCCAAAGCCTTTCATTCTTTAAACCCTGATAAACATCCAGTCAACAATGCATATAGAGTTTCAACCAGCAGTGACCTCTTTTTCATCAAGGGCTCTGGAGAGGTGCATGGAAAAACTGGAACCAAACCAAATTTTACTGGTGTACCCTCCAAAGAATGGTTTTATGTTGGCCGAGTAGCATCGAATGTTTCAGATAAGGAAATACAGCAGTATATAGCCGAAAAATTGAACAATCATGATAAAAATATCTGCACTGTTAGACAATTAAAGTGTAATAATCATATGTCTTCCTTTAAAGTTGGAATTGAGAATCGGTATGCTGATATCTTGAGGGATACTGAATTTTGGCCAATGAATGTTGTTGTTAGGCATTTTACTTTTAAGCCTCATAATTTTTCTGGTAAACATTCCAATGTAAACAATCGGCAACAAAATTTTCTCACAAGTCCAGCAATTTCACAAACGGGTTAATGGCTGATATTTATTACCAGAATGTTAGGAGTTTACTTAATAAACAAGATGATTTGAGGAAGCTCGCTTATTTGGACAGTTATGACATTTTGCTTTTTACGGAAACATGGCTTAATGAATCAGTAAAGGATAGTGAATTGGAGCTGCAGAACTATGTGATTTATAGATGTGATAGCAGCATGAAGAATAGTCAGTATAAAAGAGAGGAAGGTGTTATGATTGCGGTCAGTAGTCGCTTTCCCTCAAGATTTTTGGATCTGGATCTTGCTGGTTTGGAGCAGTTGTTCGTGTCGTTGAAGGTTGGTGCAGGAGTGATTGTTTTTGGCTGCACATATATGTCGCCTCAATCTTCTTTAGAGAAATACCAACAATATTGATGTATTGACATGATCCTGGAGCAATACACAAGCCTGACAAAGTAATATTAGCTGGGGATTTTAATTTGCCCAAAGTAACTTGGATCAATGAAGAACAAGAGCTGTGGGGTGTATCTCTGAGCAGGTTAAATGTTTCTCCAATTATTTTGCTTTTTTAAATCCTTCACAATGTAATGGTGTACCTAATGTTTCATTAAATTTCCTAGATTTAGTATTTGCGGATAGTAATGACATAGAAGTAGCATTGGTTAACAATCCATTTATTAATTGTGATATTCTAGAAAAAAATTATTCTGTATTGCCCTTGGCGGTGGATATGAATGTTCCTAAGTGTAGAGCCAGGAACCCAAAGTTCCCTGTTTGGATGTCAGCTGATTTAAAAAACACAATTATTTATAAGAAAACAATGCATAAAAAATTTAAACAAACAGGCTTAAAATTTGATTATGACAATTTTGTTCATGCAAGGCAGTTATGTAGAACTCTGACCATTACTTCTAGAAAAGCCTATATAACTGACATTGAGAATAATATCCAACGGGACCCAAGGGCATTCTGGAAATTTATTCATACCAAAAATAATGATATGGTATTACCTCTTAATATGTCCTTTAAAAAACAAAGCTCGGAAAACCCTAAGGTAATTGCCAATATGTTTGCTTCTTTTTTTGGCCCTGTCTATTCAAAAGATGAATATGTACAATACAATATGTCTGATGAGTTTAACTATCCAGAGTGTTTGAGTCATGTTGAGATACAGTTGATGGATGTATTTGAGGCCATTAATTCATTGAGATTAAATTTGCCTGCAGGTCCAGATGGTATACCCTGTGTTTTCATTCATAGTTGCCGCTTTGTATTATGTCCCATTTTATGTAAAATATACAATACTTCTTTACAAAACGGTCATTTTCCTGATTGTTGGAAAACAACCTATGTGACACCAATATTTAAAAATGGGGATAGACATAAAACTGAAAACTACAGGGTCATAAGTGGAATTTCTTTGAGGCTTTATGGGGCCTTGGAGGAGCGGTGTCAGATTGATGCAGTCTACACGGATTTCTCCAAGGCCTTTGACAAGGTAAATCATCATATTTTAATGAGAAAACTCACCTAATATGGGGTAACAGGTTTTTTGTGGGCATGGTTTCAAAGTCATCTTTCGGGTCGGAGGTTCATGGTAAAGCTCAATAATGTTGTGTTTGATGTCGTTGCTATTACTTCTGGAGTTCCCCAGGGTGGCCATCTATCCACTCTACTTTTCAACTTATACATAAATGACTTGAAAGAAACTGTTAAGCACTCTCAGTTTTTACTGTATGCAGATGATTTTAAATTATTTCACTGTATAAAAAATGTATTTGATTGTATAGATATACAGGAAGACCTGGATAGATTTGGAAGATGGTGTGTGAATAATAGACTGAGTTTAAATATGTCAAAGTGTAGTCTGATGTCATTTTACAGAATGCATAAGCCTATATTTTTTCATTATTCAGTCAATGGAGTGTTTTTGAGTAGGATAGAATCTGCGAAAAATTTGGGTGTTATTTTGGATCCAAAGTTGATTTTTAATCTCCATATTGAGCTGCTAACCAACAAAGCTTTCAAAATTCTAGGGTTTATTTCAAGGTGAAGTGAAATTCAATAATATATTTTGTTTTAAGATACTTTATTGTTCCTTGGTCCGTTCCCTTTGGAGTATGCAAGCCCTGTTTACAATCCTCAATACAAAAATATATCGATATGTTGGAGAAAATACAGCGTAAATTTCTAAGAATAATAAACTATAGGTAAATTAAAAATACCAGTAGATCACTTTAAAGTTGATAATTTGCAGACTTTACTTGATATTGACTTGGACCCTCTTGGATGTAAGATTTCTTTTTAAGCTCCTTAATGAAGATATAGACTGTCCTTCCTTGCTACAAAGGGTCTCACTCTTAGTCCCTCAACGAATTATTCGCCATATCGATTTATTTTTCATTGATCATCATAGAACAAATTATGGTCAATCAACACCATTAACACGAAGGGTGAGGCAGAAAAACAGGTTGGATTTAAATCCATTCAATCTATCCTTGACTCAGTTTAATAGGGCTGCAAAATTAAAAATTAATGATATATGGTGGTGTTTTAGTATCTCTAGGAGTGTGATGGTGTAGTGGTTGTCTCGGGGGTTATCTTGGAGGTTATCTTGGCTCTACACTATTTTAATGCATTTTTGTGTTATTATTTATGTGTGCCTATTGTATATTAGTATATTTTTAATATTTATTCTAATTGTAAAACTGATCATTTTATTTTACAACAATATTTATATTTTAAGCTACACTGTAAATGGCATTGCCGTATATTTTAAATAAATAAATAAATAAATAAATAAATAAAGAAAAGATCCATGTGGTACAACAAAAACACAATTTTCTATATTTCCTTTACCTTACCTCTTTAGTTACTGGTCTATCTGGAAATATTCTTATCCATATTTTCCCTTGCTTCTTAAGAGATCTTCGTGTAGTTTTAAGATGGGTTTATCCTTCAGGACCATTGTTTCTAACCCCCTACGTAACAACTGGGAAATTACATGAATCATACACTCTTCTCTTTACGTTTATTGGGATTGTCGTGTTTCTGTGAATATGAAGGAGCAAGCAACTGTGGTTATTCTTGCTTTTGGCTTTCTTTGCCTAGCTTAATGAGGTAGATATTCAACGTTTTTGATTGTATATTTGTCTAGAAAGATTTGCAGGTTAACAGCACTTATTATTTTTCTATGTACTGATGTTAATTTTCAGTCCGATTTCACCGGTTGCTTCGTTTAATTATTATAGCATATCGCTCAGTTTCTTTGAGTTACAGTATGATATCCTCAGCAAATCGAAGGCCATTTAAATACCATCCGTCGATCTTTATACCTCTTGGCTCTTTAAAAACATCTTTAAGAGCTAAGGTAAATGCTTTTGGGGATATTTTATCTTCTCGATGTACTCTCTTTTTAAATTTATTTTGTTAGACTTACATTCTGATAGGTATGGTCATAGCTTCTCCATTGAGTCTAACGTCTTGGGAAAGTACACGAAGGCTTGGTGAATTGGAATATTGTACTCGGTTGCTTTCTCTCTAAGGTTGCGCAGTGTTCGAAGGTGATCAAATCCTTTGCGAAAGCCCGTCTGTTCTACTGATTGGTAGATATCGAGTTTATTTGTTAGCCGACTAGTATAATGTTCGTAAAGAATTTATACTGATGCCATAACAAACTGATTGGCCAATATAGTTTTCGATGTTTGATATGACCCCTTTTTTTTAATTATGACTTGTTACGTGATCCGTCTGATATTTCAGCCTTTCAACAAGATCTGAATTACATTCTCCACGCTGCTTCCTTCTAGTTTCGGTATTTCTGTGGTAATATGATCTTCATCGAGGCATATTTTGGTTTTATCTTCCGTAAAGCATTTCTTATTTTATCCACCAATATTTCCGGCATATATTCCAAATTTAGAATAGTCTCTTGTATCCTCACCTTCCTTTCCGATGTCGCTCTGAATAGAGGCCAGTATAGAAGGCCTCCATTGCTTGGGTAATCTGCTCTGGATTAGAAACCATAGTACCTTGCTCGTTTTGATTTGGAGGATTTTCATGTCTTAGTGTTTTTGTATAGTGTCTTGAAAAGTTTTCGTTTTACGTGTTCTCACATCTTTGCAGATTTCTTTCTTCACCTACCTGTTCAATGATTTATATTCCTCAGTGCCTTTTCTAGTCATTTTCTCGGTCGAATCAGTATTTGCACTACGTTTTGGATTTAGCAGCTTCTTTAATTTAGGGAATGAGATTTGCTGTTGGATCTAATCTCATCGCTATTTCTTCCTACTACTGTTCCTTTCTGGCCTTTAATTCTCCACCAGTAGGAAATCGTGGTTTTATAAACAGTTTTCTCCTTTCCTTCTTAATGCTGAGGGCGACCATTCTATGGTCGCCGCCCGTATCGACTTGGTTGACGATGGATACATCGCTACATAAATTTCGACTATTAGATAACGCGAAATCACTTTAATTTTTTAGAGAATTATCGGGGCAAATGGACATGTAGTCCATTTGCGTTCAGATGATTTTTACACGTTCACCACATTGATAGATATTGTCAGTGAACGTGCAACACGTGCGTGACCACCGGTGGATCACTGACTATTGTATTTCATGTTCATCTGCAATTTTACTTGCAACGCGAAGGCTTTCAATACCGGTTACAGCTACTATACAAGTCAACTTACTTGGAACAATATGGTTTTCGGGTTTGGTGATCCCAACAGGGTAAAAGGTATTATATAACAAACTGAACTTTTATTGAAGAAAATCATGCAAACTGTTCACGGAAAAATAAACACAAATTTGAAACCTTCTCCAAACTAAGCATACAATGAGTTGAAAATATAAAATAATACTTCGTTGGTTGTCCATCACAGTCTTAGCAAAATTCACAACTTTCGATGCTTTGATTCTAGCCAGTTTGCTTCCAAGTTCCTGGTGAATTCTCTTGTTACATTCTGTACACCTTTTTCTTATAAATGTTAACATAGTCGTCTTATTTCTGCCGATATTGTGATTATTATAAATAAACCAAGCATTGACCAAGCATATTTCAAGCATTATTTAAAAAATAACTGTTTTATACCATTTGATAGCATCTGGTCAGATATGTCAACGCCCTTTTTGAATCTATTATAAGCAATAATGGCGGGAGGCTTGCACACATCACTTCCTTACTGTTTTTAGTCCCAGTTGGAACTTACTAGTCGGTATAGTCAGGAAAAGAGCAATAGCCATTTTAATCCCCGGGTACCATCCTGATTCTGCTGACCATAAACTTATCCTTTCTTCAATTTTCTCGTACACATATCCCTAGGATCGAATCTTCTATTGCTTCGCAATGTCTCACGGACGTACGTTTGACTGCCCAAAAGATTTGCACAGTTTTACACTTTGCGGCTTCCGCAAACAGAGATCGGCAGGAGATATATTGGCCTATATCACACATGGAGTAGGGCAATTGAGAACTACGGAGAATCTTGAGCGATTGCGTTAGATATTTCGAAGTCATTCGATAGAGTTTGGCATGATAGATTGCTCAACAAATTGCCGTCTATCGGACTGCCAGCGTCTCTCTGCAGCTGGATTGCCACTTTCCTTAAGAACCGATCTCTGCACGTTGCAATTGATGGATACATCTCAGACATTCACCATAAATGCGGGAGTGCCTCAGGATGCAATACTTTCACCAACTCTGTTCCTCATCTATATCAATGACCTGCTAACCGAAACCAATAATCCTGTTTACAGTTTTGCGGATGACAGTACCCGTGTCTCTCAGTTTAGATCGGAAAATCCTTTACCAGCTACTGACACTTATCACTGCAGACAGGAGCAGATTACAAAAATTGATCAAGATCTGGAGAAAGTTCGAAATTGGGGCGACAGGAATTTGGCCCAGTTTAATGCTGCAAAAACCCAAGCAGCCACGTTTACCAAGAAAGCCAATACGGCGTGTCCTGACATCCTTATGGCAGGATCGACCATTCCTTCATCCTCGTCAATTGGACTACTGGGTGTCTCGGTCAACATCAATATGCCTTGACATGACCACGTTGCTAACATCGCAAAGTCAGCCTCGCAGAAGCTTGGTGCGCTATTTCGCAACAAAAAACTATATACACCGCAGCAGCTACTCTTGCTTTACAAAGCCCAAATAAGACCGTGTTTAGAGTATTGCTCACACATCTGGGGTGCCGAACCTAAGAACACCCCAAACCTTCTGGATTCCATGCAGAAGAGAGCTGTGCGTCTCGTCGGCGACCCGGGGTTCACCCGGGATCCGGATAATTTGGAACACCGCAGATATGTGGCCGAGATTTCCCTGTAGATATTTTCACGGCAGATGTTCCCAGGAGTTGGCCCGCCTCATCCCGCCCCCAGCAGAAACTGTCAGACAGCCACGACTGATGGCTAGGGCGTACTCGTTCGGCGTACAACTGGAAACACCTAGAACGTTGCTTTACAAGGACTGCTTTGTCTGGCGCACTGCATCACTGTAGAATTCACTCCCAGGACATCTGTTTTCCGCTAGTTACAACCTACAACTGTTTAAGAACCATGAACCATGCCAATCAACACCTTTGATGTATATATGTTCTATATTGTTGTGGAGGATTCATGATTATCTTACAATTGATTGCCTTTGGCACCACAAATGATTTAAAGCATTTGTGGAGCCAAAGGCAATCAATTGTACACATCGTTCGTCGAATGCCATAGGATTTGCCTTTAGTGTATGTGCCACTGCCATAAAAAAACTTGTGTAAAGTATATATACACCACTCATATGCCCGTTCTCTTGTGAGTTTTTCTGGTATAGTTTGTGACCTTGTGATTTTTTCTTCTAGTTCTAGTGCTTCTAGATGTTTCTTACATCTCACTATGCGTATATTGTAGGTCGCAATATATAAATGATTATATTTGGTCCAACACTTTTGCCACGGGGCTGATAGATGTGTCAATGTGACATTCTAAAATTCACCATTCTACTCACCTGGGGTAATTTTGTTCTTAAATTCGGCATTTCCATGGTACTTCTTAAAAGGCCACGCTTGTTCTACTTGTTGGCGAGTGTAGGTTCAGCCGATCCCCTAGATACATATGCTGTTTGCAGCCGCCCATCTTAAGCACAGACGCTGCTGAATCTCCATCGTAGTGTTTCAGCAGGTTTAATCCTCATTTGATTGTTATGTCTTTTGAGAAGTTATTCTTCAATGTCAAATCAGTAATATCACAGCTGCTGCTCTGTGTCATGCTAGTTTACGGTACCACCTTTATCTGGGAGGCGCCACCTGGGGAGGCATCCGATGGGGAGCTACGCTGCCATAAACTAGGGTAAAGTGGGGAGAGTTGGGCCACATTTTGAAAAAACATCTATAGAGCTGGTAATATTTGGTCAAAATTAATAAAAATTTAGGG
>JAEQML010071138.1:0-16335 GCA_016904865.1 Pissodes strobi | reverse complement strand
CAAGAATGAGCGAAAATATGGTTGCCTATATTATCGCATATACGAAATATATATATATATATATATATGATTTATATATATTTGGGGAAGCGTTCATAAATTGACTTATTGCGAATGAAGGAATATACAAACAAAGCAATCTAGATCCTGGCAATTATAAAGGCATGGCGTATTTAAAGTTTTGGTGTTAATTCCGTTTTAAATCCCGACCTTCCCATATAAAATTCCAGACAGAGAAGGCCTCGTCCGCTTTATCTCTGAATCTAATCAACCCTTACCTCATATACGTTTCGCCTTTCCGCATTAACCTTTTGCTCTTTCTACGCACGCCATAATTTATTTTTAATTGGGTAAGTTGGCTCCCTATTTAGCTGCCTAATCGGCTATTTTGGAACATTCCTGTTATGGGCTGTATGGATCCATACTAAATCTGGATATTTAGTGCGCAACAGGAAGTTATGGGAAGAATTAATAAATAATAGTATATTATTTTATATGGAGGAAAAGTGATACTTTTCATGGCGCGCTCGTGTTTAACAGCCGAACGGAGTGAGGCTGGTAATAGAAAGCAAGCCATGAAAAGTAACTTTTCCTCCAAATAAAATATGCTGTTTTTTCTTCAAATGTCGACAAATTAATGCAAAAACATCTCTTTTTAATAGTAATAATATCTAATTATTATTAAAGATAAATGGGTTCGCAAGGCGGCTTAGACCACGGTCGTAGGTGGCCTTGCTTAGACCGGTGTCGGTGAATATAATCAAGGCCACCTATACGACAAGGCCAGGAAGCAGCATATTATGAGTCATCACAGGTAGACCATTGAGTCGACCGTAAAATGTAAACAAACCAGAGAACAAACTGTAATGTGCTGTAATTATCTAGTGTTTTTATCATTCTATTTTCGGTTTTTGCAGGGAAGGTAATTATTTTGTTTGATAGGGGGTCGGGGGGCTTTAAATTAAAAGGGAATTATTTTGATGTATGTTTTAATTTAGTTTCTACTCACCTAAATTACCAGGGCCCTACCTTGATCATACCCTTGTACTTGAAACTAATAAGTCCTTTGCTTCCTTATTAATGTTAAAATAAGACAATATGATAAAACAGGAGACAAGTTTATTAATTATAAAAATATATATGAGAAATACAGAATACATTAATAAAATAAATATCAAATCGAAGATAGGAACAAGTTACTGTTACAAGTACTAGATGAAAGGAACATTATATGTAGTACCTAGCTTAAGAGTTTATAATTTACAAACCATTGTTTATGATTTTTTAGTTAGTTCACCTATTGAGTAACCACTGACACATCTTTGTAAGTACCAATAACAGAATACATGATAGAATAAAACGATTAATTTAGATTCAGTCATGTTAAGTAAAAGAAACATCGCATATATAAATACAGAGCAGTGATTTTTCTATGTTGTACCTATAAGTACTGTGAATAAAATGCAAAGCAGTTATAAACCAAAAAGTAGTGTGGCAATAAAATCAAAAGGAAGGTTCGTCTTCACGAAAGTCATATTAATATAAATACGAGTAAACCTAGTTAGTTTAGTAGAGTTATAGTTCTATAGTTGATGTTATAAGAGTTAGATAAGTATTAGTAAAATGTTTCTAGTAGAAATAAAGTGTTAAGTGTTAATTAGTGTTCAAATAAAGTAACTAAAAACTGTGGCAGTACTTTATTTACTTTTTGGTTTACATCTTTTCAATTCAGGCATAGTTTTTGTTGAAGTTGAATCATTTTTCTTTTTAAAGTAATTTTTTTAAAAAAATTTTGTCATTGGTTTTATTAATAATTTTAAAATTTGATCTTCACTATGGCATATGCCATTATGCCCCAAAAAAATGTCCTCTAGTTTAGTTATAGCATTGAATTGCTTTAAAAATTTGACGTTTATTTTGTTTTAAAAATTCGTCTTCTTTATCAAATAACTTTTTTATTATAATATAGGCATATGATGCAATTTTGACGACTTCATCACCTGGGTAACAAAGTCCTCCCCTAGATGTTGCCGATATGAGGCTAAAGTTAATATTGGAGGACTCTTCGTCCAACTCATTTGAACTTAAAAATGTTTTGCAATATTTATTTATTTGTTTATATGCATACTTTAAAAAATTGGCATAAATTGGCATTATTCTGCTCCAACCTTGAGTCTGTGCTGAAACTGGAACACATGGTTTTTAGAGTCCTTGGAGATGGCAAAGTTAATTTACCCGAGCTTCTCAAAAACTTATACGCACGTGGGGATATTGAATGAAGCAAACAGATAGGTCTCACAAGTATATCTGAGCCTGTTTTTTGTGGAAATATTCAAAAGATTAATTTGCTCTTTCAAAAACTCAATCATATCTCACTTTTCAGATTGCTATTGCCACTGCACTGACTCTAAGATGTCCGAAACTAAGAGAAGCTTACCTTTGTTGTCCACATTAACATTATCATCTTTATTTTCATTGTCTATCAAAAATATTTTGGATTCATGAAGCACTTTATTTAAAGTAATAATATCCTCGACCCGCACTGGTAGTTTTATAACACTCTTGTCTGAACACAATATTTTTTTAACGAACACATTGCCCAAAAACACTTGAATGTTCAAGTCTTCTGACAGAAACACAGACACTTTCACACTTGGGTACCCTTCAGCGGGTCCATTTAAATAAAAAAAAACACACACAAGTTTGTTCTTCCTTTTCCTTTCAACCATCCATCCTCAAGTCCGTTCATTTTGATGTCAGCTTCATGTAGCGAAGTAAAAGATATTGCTTTATTGTAGGTAGTTGCTACATCCAAACTTTCAGCAATAGCCCTTTCCATTTCCTGGCATTCGATCTTTCTGTGTTTAGTGTCTGGACATTCTCGGAGAGGGACATCATCTTTATTTGAGTATGAAGGGCATCCAGGTAGCTTACTTGGAATAGCACCTATAACAAACAGGATTGTCTCAATAACAAGACATGAAGAGCCCTATTAAGCAGATGTGCACTGAGAAAATTGCA
This sequence comes from Pissodes strobi, assembly GCA_016904865.1. Lineage (NCBI taxonomy): Eukaryota > Metazoa > Arthropoda > Insecta > Coleoptera > Curculionidae > Pissodes > Pissodes strobi. The sequence continues at coordinate 13,314 of JAEQML010071138.1, read as the reverse complement.
TTAACTAAGCACATGGGTTGATCTTTTTGTAGTTGAATTAGTTGAACTTTATAGATTATTATAACTGACATGACTTCTGATTATTACAAATTTTTGTTAAAAGATAGATAACTATTATTCTGGCTGTGGCAACATGTGTTCACTGATTAAGCGAGTTAAATAAAAAATACCAAAAATATTATTAAAAAATTAGTTGCAACAACTTGGTTCCCACAACTAGTAGTCTAGTTATTCCTTCGTGGTATATACAAAGACCCTTACATAATAAGACAGTAAGTGTTAATTTTTTTCTCATATTTCTAGATACTTATACATACATATCTCAAAATAAAAATATTATAATCCTGTTGTCTTATATGAGGTTCAGTTTGGTTAGCAAGCATTTCTGATTAAGAAAAAAGTTTGCTATTATGTTTTCTTTTGTTAACCCAAAATGTTCCATGTCATAACGAAGCTCCTTAGTTGCGACAAATTTAACTAGCAAAATTAGTTGTCATTGATAATTATACTGGTTACACCAAAACAAAATTATGGCTTATATAACTACTTCTGTTTGTGTATTAACTAGAAATATTGGTTACAACTAGAAAGCTTAGTTAAACTGACTAAAATAATTTGTTGTAACGCCTATTATAGAAATAGGAAATTTGAATTTAAAGTGTAGGTGCTGCAACTATCTTTTGTAGCTTAGACAACTATAACTGGGTTAAGATATAAATGTTTGCAGTTAACTAATTCATATTTTCTTTCATAACTAACTTATTGACCTGTCCTCTATGTTATCTATATACACTCTTTAGTTATAGTTACTAAATTTTTAGTTTGGGTTTTTTCTCAATGTACCTACCTTCTGCTAATCTTGGCAATTTCAGAGAAGCCTCTAATATTTCTCCAGTAGATTCATTTGTAAACGTGGTTTTTCTCTGAATCAAATCATTTTGAAAGTGTAGTTCACATACCTGAAATAATAATGCATGACGTGTTGATATTAGCAGAATAATAAATAATAGATACATGGGCCAGGATTATCCAAGTTCTTAATTTGTAATTCTTAATTGGTAATTCATAACTCGTAAGAAGTTAGATACGTGTTTATCCAATTCCTAATTTTTTTTACAGAATTGGATAAATGTTGTCATTATAAAGCACATATTTAACTTCTTACAAATTAAGAACTTGGGTAATCCTGCCCATATTTTAAACATCACTATAGTACCTAATAGGTAATATATGTACCTATATTAAATATTTTGATTACTTACTCTGCTACTATTACTAGGTGTAAACTGTTCTCTTTTTATTGCAAGAATCCATTTTCTCTTTAACTCCAAATCTTTTGGAAATCGAAATGTAGCAACTTTAGGCCCATTGTCGTATTTCCCTTTACACTTGGGGACACAGCACCGATAAGCCATTGTCGAATGGCAAAATTACTTAAAAATACACAACAGATAGGCTCCTAAACTAGAATGTTTATTGTCCAAAAACCTATCCGAAATCACTTAAATTTATTTTAACGGAGTCAATCTCCCACAAGAAACTGTTGCAAAATATAATTATAATAACTACAAGTTGTAAAATAATCGAATAAATGAAAAACCGAGTGAAAATACTACTTCCAAACAAATAAGTCAACGATCTATTTGGTCTACCTGTGATGACTCATCCTTGCCCAAAACTGCCTGCTTCATGGCCTTGTCTATAAGGTGGCCGTGATATAATAGGTTTGTTCTAGCAGCGATTTCAAACGGTTTCAAACCGTACGGAGTTTGCGCATAGCCATATAAGCGAGGCTTATATCGTTATGCGCAAACTCCGGACGGTTTGAAACCGTTTGAAATCGCTGCTAGAACAGACCTAATGTAACATAAAGCTGTCAGTGGACACTGTCAACAATAATTATTTTTTAAGATTGCGTCTCCGATTGCGTTTTAATTCCGTATTGATAAGCAATTATTGAGTAAGTTCAATTAAATAATAACTAATTTGTTCCTAAATTAGTGATTTTTAGAAATGCAGTCACAAATTGAGTGATAAATACAAATTGTAGTTTAATAAATCTTGAGTTGTTGACGCTTATTTTGTTGTCTGTTTGTATTGTATCTATGTTGCTATGGTAACACTTTTACCTCCGCCGGCGGAAAAGTGAAAAGTAAAGCTCCGGCGGAGGAAAAACGAAACTTCACGGCCGCCTACACAGTCGAGTAATGACGGATTTACTGACGTTTGAAGAAAAAAGGATTTTTACCAGTATTGTGAATTGATATATTCAGTACAAAAATTTACTGCAATGGTATATTTATACTTTAGCTAGGTACTTTTCAAGTTTTTCACTAATTCAATTAGCTGATTTTTTGCACGGTATACCAACAAGTGCATTCTTTTTTACAGTTTCTAACATCCTTATATATAATAGGCTTTCTTAACCTTAGTTGACATTAAAATACTTCTCCTTAATGCATATGTTACATGACAAAACAAAACACATGGACATGGAAAACAAGAGCCTGGAGGTTAATTATTTGGGAAGTCGTTAAATGTGTACACGTATATTATACTTACTAGAATTTTATAAGATTTAACAACTTGCAACAAGTCTTCCCTAAAGCGCTCTTGATCACTCTTTACAGCACTTAAAAGTGTGTGTTTTCATATATCACATGACAACCACCTCACGCACGCTATTAGCGTGAGAAATTATTTCACACGCTCAACATCACTCCCTATTGGCTAACGAGTGCACATTTTTACACCCTGCTGATAATGTTACTTATAAACGCAACTATGCTACCGTGGTTGGTAAATTTCCTGCTCACACACAGTCGCTCAAATAAGTCAGTAACCCAAAGTTACCCCCTAAAAAAGTAGACATTACAACTAAAGAAGTAGGCGCGAAAACATATGCTAATACGCGCATGTGTTATTTTTTTAAAACGTGTGTAATAAGAAAAATATCGCATGGCTTAATGCACGCATAAGGCCTATGTTATTCTCCTAGCACACGTGCTTATTGGGCAAATAGGTCGCAAAATAATAAATCATCCCAGATTTTGAGATTTTTTTATTCACAAGCATTTATTTTATAGAATATTGTATAAAACTCCCTGGAAAGAAGGTTTGACTAACTCGAGTAATTTTCGCACTCGGCTGTGGTCTCATACGTGGAATTACAGTTTTCTGTTAAATTACTTTCAATACTCGTTGATTACGGTACTATTTCCTACGACCACTTATGAAAATGAGAAAGAAGCACAGTTAACTTGACTAGTATCTTATATCACATGTGTGTTGAAAAATTATTCAACCCGACTCTATGTGAACAGATGGCGACTGCTCTCATTTTGACAGCCTTTTTCATATGACATATTGACTTAAAAAGTGAGGATGACACAGTAAATATATTACTCCTGTAATAGTATATTATTTTATATGGAGGAAAAGTAATACTTTTCATGGCGCGCTCGTGTTTAACAGCCGAACGGAGTGAGGCTGGTAATAGAGAGCAAGCCATGAAAAGTAACTTTTCCTCCAAATAAAATATGCTATTTTTTCTTCAAATGTCGACAAATTAATGCAAAAACGTCGCTTTTTAATAGTAATAATAATTATTATTAAAGATAAGTTGGTTCGCAAGGCGGCTTAGACCGGTGCGGTGTCGGTGAATAGGCTCAGTTTGTTGCTATAATAATGTCATATAAAGCTGTCAGTGGACACTGTCAACAATAATTATTTTTTTAAAATTGCGTTTTTGATTGCGTTTGAATTCCGTATTGATAAGCAGTTATTGAGTAAGTTCGATTAAATAATAACCAATTTGTTCCTAAATTAGTGATTTTTAGAAATGTAGTCACAAATTGAGTGATAAATACAAATTTTAGTTTAATAACTCTTGAGTTGTTGACGCTTATTTTGATGTTTGTTTGTATTGTATCTATGTTGATATGACAACACTTTTACCTCCGCCGGCGGAAAAGTGAAAAGTAAAGCTCCGGCGGAGAAAAAGCGAAACTTCACTGCCGCCTACACAGTCGAGTAATGATGGATTTACTGACGTTTGAAGAAAAAAGTATGTTTTTCTACTATCTTTGATTGATTTATTAGATATTTACTACCAGTATCGCAATGAACTGCATTACGATACTGACGTTTCATTACTAAACTTGGTTTTAACCAATCAAAATTCAGCTTCACAGTTTCGGTCAATATGAAAGACAGCCATGATCTTGACAGATTTAAAATTTATCAGTTTTGACGGTTCATAGAGAATTTCTTAAGTAAATTTTAAAAATTAAAGAATATTATTCATTATTATGACTGGTCGTAGAAAAAATAGTGTATGCAACTTACATGTAAGGGCTATTAAGACCTGCGCATTCGGCTCGTATTGTAACTCAAATATGCTCGTGTCTTAATAGCCATCATTAAATCCTTAATGTATAATGTACTATTTCAACACTAGTTAGGTAATATACTATTTCTACGACCAGACATAATAATGGAAAATAAGTACTTTAGCTTTCAAAATTTACTAAGAAAATAGAAACCATGAACTGTCAAAATTGATACATTTTAAATGTGATGGACATAGCAATATTTGATATTGACCGAATATTGCTGTGATATTGCATTTGGTTCGTAAACTCGTATCTTAATAAAGAATCTATATCGAAATGAATGTCATTACAGGTAGTAAATTTCTATTAATATCTAAATCAGCTAAAGTATAGGAGAAGAAATAGTTATTTGTGTATTTAGAGCGCAAAGTAACGGATTGCCGCTTGAGAAAGAATGTTACTGCGCGACGCGTAACGGAGCGCAGTAATCTTTCGAAAACGGCAATCTTACTTTGCGCTCGAAAAACACACAGAACTTTTTCTACAGCCGCATTTTTTAAAATTAAATCCACATTTTTCTCTATACTTATTCTGAAATTTGCAAATGACTGTCAGTTTTGACATATTATATTCGGGCTTCGGGCATATTTAGAACAGGATTGCCAGCAACAAACTGTAACAAACGCACGACTGTCATTTATTTATCTTCGGTTTCCATGACATTCATAGCACACTCGACGGAAAAAGTGAGATTTTTCTCTTCCATGTTCGCGCTAGAGCGCAAAATAAGGATCCACGGCATTCGCCGATTTTGCGGTTTCATTTCAATTTAGTAATTAGTTATTTTGCGCGCGGCTGTAGAAAAATTAATATATTTCACACATGCCTTGAATAGTTTGGAAAATTGTAAATATATTACTTACGATATGCATATGGTTTCAAATTGTAGATGCCATTATCACTCTGCGCACGAGGACGTCATATGAGCTGTATATAAAGTCCAATTTTATTGTTTGTTGTTTGTTTAAACGTACAATTATTTTATGGCGTCGATTATGGTAGACATACAAGTTGACAACACTGCAACGAAGGTTCCAGGTCCAGGAGTACTGCACGCGGCTTAGATGGCCTAATCTTCTATCTCACATGCTGGACTCATCTTGTCGTCCGGAGTTGCGATACTGTTGGCGTTAATCATAAATAAAATTGGAACTCGTGGAACATTTTTTCGTTTATAGATGTACTAACGTTGGAATGTGAATAGTGCCCTAGTATTCTTTTAGTGAAATTATTGTATTTATATTATGGTGCATTGCAACCGGAACTAAGTTTTCAAAAATATATGTTTTTATATGGCAAGTAAAATATAAACATGTTTTTTCTTCAAACGTCAGTAAATCCGTCATTACTCGACTGTGTAGGCGGCCGTGAAGTTTCGTTTTTCCTCCGCCGGAGCTTTACTTTTCACTTTTCCGCCGGCGGAGGTAAAAGTGTTGTCATAGCAACATAGATACAATACAAACAGACAACAAAATAAGCGTCAACAACTCAAGATTTATTAAACTACAATTTGTATTTATCACTCAATTTGTGACTGCATTTCTAAAAATCACTAATTTAGGAACAAATTGGTTATTATTTAACTTACTCAATAACTGCTTATCAATACGGAATTAAAACGCAATCGGAGACGCCATCTTAAAAAATAATTATTGTTGACAGTGTCCACTGACAGCTTTATGTTACTCACCGACACCGGTCTAAGCAAGGCCACCTACGACCGTGGTCTAAGCCGCCTTGCGAACCCATTTATCTTTAATAATAATTAGATATTATTACTATTAAAAAGAGATGTTTTTGCATTAATTTGTCGACATTTGAAGAAAAAACAGCATATTTTATTTGGAGGAAAAGTTACTTTTCATGGCTTGCTCTCTATTACCAGCCTCACTCCGTTCGGCTGTTAAACACGAGCGCGCCATGAAAAGTATCACTTTTCCTCCATATAAAATAATATACTATTATGTGATTTTAAAGAGAGTTCACTCCAACAAATAACCCAAGCTACCCCGATCTGTACTAACTAAATAAACGTTTGTGCATAATGATTCTTTAAAATTATATACCTTGATTTAATAAAAAAAATAATTCTATTTTAAGTTTCTTTAATGTGGTCATACGCATCTATTGGCATATTATCTATCTTTTCAATAAAAATTTAATTTGGGCGTTTATTTTCGACACTTTATTTCTCCAGTTAAAATAAATAGATGCAAAAGTGACTCACCTGGGTTTCAGGATGCAAATTCTCGCAATTTAAAAGCTAAATAGCTTCTACTGTATATTTAAATTCATGTATAATTTTGCATTTCATTACGCTTGCCTGTGGATTTCGGTCGTTTCATATCGTTCGAAATATTTACCCTTGTTTATGAGCCCTTTTTATTTTTTCAGATGTTACGTAAAATGGATTTAGTACGACATAAGATGTACCTTAAAACCTATGCTACCTTACTATTCTTATAATCTTAACATAGCTAGAGAAACGCTTGTCCAGTGTTAAGATTACGTCTTGGTATGTTGCTTGCCTGTGGATTTCGTTGGTTTGATATCGTTCGAAATATTTACCCTTATTTATGAGCCCTTTTCATTTTTTCAGATGTCACGTAAAATGGATTTAGTACGACGTAAGATCTACCTTAAAACCTATGTTACTCTTTATAATCCTAACATAGCTAGAGAATCGCTTGTCCAGTGTTAAGATTACGTCTTGGTATGTTGCAAAACTGCGACTAAATGAAGAGAGAATAAAATTTAGAAGTTTATAAAGGCGGTATTTAGAACATATATATTTATTATCGACTTCACACGGAAACTTGCGGTCCAATTAAGTATTATAATTAAAATAAACAGATCAACTTTGAATTACAGACTACAACAGAAGCACATTTGTTAAATAAGGTTTAAAATTTATAACACATCACCATCGTAGGAATTAACCTCTGATGGTTGCATTGAACTGATTAGCAGTCATCTTCGTGCGAAACTGATGTAGTATGAGTCGGCAAAGTTCCTATATATGTGTGAACAATAATTAACCGTAGATAGACTGAGGAAATTACATAATCGATTACATAGTTCGATCATTACAGAATCGAGAGTGGAGAAAAATGTGTCTCCAGCATGTGCCAAATCCGACACTTACAGGCAGAAGCCAGATCTGAACTTAACCGGCTGTAATATACTGTGAACATGTAAACCCGCAAAAATGAGCGTGACCATGTCACCAATATAAGGGGCTGGAAGAAATAAAGTAATATAGTAGCTTTGTTTAGTATAGTACCGTAGGTGGGTATAGAATTAGATTTTCAGACTGATTATTCAGTCAATCTTGGAGAATCTGCCAGAGGATGTTACATCTATGGATTATTAATATAAACCAGGAAATCAAACCAGAGAAAATAATATGCGAAAATGAAGTAGGTTTCTACCAAATAAGAACACATGGAGAAATCCTAAAGAGAATATCTGAAAATAGACAGTTTTACACATGACATGAAAATAAAGTTCCACGTCGAAAAGGTTTTCTTAAAGCCCAGAAGATACAGTTAAAACATTTCAGATAGACTATATTAAAACCCCTCTGAATGATAAGAAAATAAATATATTTACAGACGAAAATAGTGAAATGCTATTCGAAAATGTATCATAAACAACAGAGAAAAATTTAAATGACGCTGTAGCCTAAGAATGAAATACCAGAAGAAATTTGTTGAAAAAAATCATGCAGGTATCACACTGAACGATTTTTGGACACTTAAAGGTTTTGCACTACGAGTACATTGTTTGTACGAATTAATTGACCTATGAGATGAAAGAAGGAAGTAAATGCCAAAATACAGCAAAACGACTTTATGATATGATTTTAAATTTGAGAGACACATGCATCTCTCAGTACTATGAAAACCGCACTGACTGACGTGCGAATTATAACTCAATTGAATAAAGGCAATACATCCTGGACTTACTTCCTCTTTCAAACTATTATAGGGTAGAACGTTAACCGATATTCTAAGCGTTCATTTAATATTAGTCTATTGTTTAATACTTCTTTTGCAATTATGAATATATTTAGTAAATATACCCTTCATAATTTAATTATTCTTTTAACAAAATTTGACCACTAAATTGGATCTTATCATCTCTTGTGACTTCAATTTACTGTGCTTTAGTTCAACAATAATTCAAACACCACAAATAAATAAATTAAAATAAAACGGTATGTCCAAAATTAACTTTTTCGATGCATTTCCTTTTTTGATTGGGGGGGTTAAAATTGATCATAGTTTAGCTCCAGTGAAATATATATTTTATATTTGTCTAATAAAAATATCACGCAGGATGTACTAGGTAATTAGCTTGTCTAACTCTGAAAGCGATCACCGTAAGCATTTTGATTGGTGGGTTAACGTCATTTTCAGTTTATATACGGCCCAGTCAATTTATTCCTACAGGCCCATTGATGGAGCGGTTATATTCTGTGTTTGTGGTACGGATGGCCGGCGTTCATTTCCCGTCGCCGTCAGTGGCAAGACATGTTTTTAATTTTTTTTAAGGTTATGTTTGTTTTTGTTTTTTGTAAATAAAACATGATAGACAAATAGGAACTGCTGTTTGGGTTAGTTTGGGTTAGTAATTTAAAGATCCTTTACCGGGAACTACTAAAAACATTTAATTATCACCTTGTCCTAAGTTTGAACTTGGAAATATGATGTTGTAATGATTTAAGTTCCTGATGTCTTTTGGAAATTTACTAATCTGCCGGCTAGTATAGATTGATCGCGGATTCTACTTACTTGTTAGTATGTACTTATAACGGGCGCCAGACATTCCTCAGTTCTCAAAGTAACTGTGAAGTATTACCAATAAAAGCTTAAAAACTGACAAAAATTACTTGATAGACGTTGAGAACTGCAGAATCTCGTTTCTTGCAGGAAATGAAAGATATTTTTAAAAACAAATTTACAATCATTTATTTAAATTAATACAATTAAAATGAACAGTTTAAATCACAACTTTGTCGAACAAACTTCTTCTAGAGTTGATAAATTAAATTAATAAGTTAGATTTTAGAGAAAAAAAAATTACAAATATCGATAATTGAAATTAGTTACAACTTAAAGATTCTGGTCTTTACAGCGATCTTCAGATTGGCAACTAGAATACTTAGCTTAGTTTAGACGTTCAACCCTGGTTGATCACACGTGTCTTCACCTCGTTCGTTTTCTCCAATTGCCTGTTATTCGTTAGGCCTTTATGGGTAAGGATAATACCAGAGGACTTTAAAAACCCAACGTCTTGTACAGCTGATACGTCCAACGCGGCTATGGTAAACTCGATTGATGCTTGATTATCAATCCAAGCTCTTCGGCCAATTTCCATGATAATATGCAAACAGAAAAGCTTGTTTTAGACCAGAATATTGGTTGATATCAAAAGAAGAAATGAAAAATAAATAGTGATTTGAACAAAATCGGCCCAAAATTTAACTTTATTACTTAACAATTAAATCTATGAGCAAAAATACAAGATTCGTCAATGAATCTGATACTCACCTTTACTAAAAAAAAATGATTAAATCTGACTTAAGCACACTTTTAAATAAGTGCATAATAAATGAAAAGTTCCCAAAAAGTTTATTTAAGAGGAAAGTTCTAAAAATAAGCAAAATACTAGTCAAAAATTGATAGAAAATTATGATTACTCCAAAATAATGAATTGATAATTATGCAAATTCTACATAAGTAAAATTTATGCATTAATAATACTGTACGTACAAAAATCATGATACAAAGCTGATCGACATTTCACCAAATGTCAATTGTTTTTAAACATCTGTTCCAGGTGAGCATTACGAGCCACAATAAAGATAAACAAAGCAAATTTAGTTAAAAGTTTAGCAAGGAGCTAGATTTACAAAGAGAAAAGATATGAAGTCACAGTCGACTGTCGGTAGACAGAAAAAAAAATTAAAATCCAAGGTGAGATCTCAAAGAAACTCAATGTTATATTTCATAAATTAGAAATAAATAAAGAGACACTCACCTTAGACTTTTAGAAAGTAGGATTTCCCATACTGAAGGTCTATAGGCTACCCATCCGTCTCTTCCCAAATTTGGCAAGGTCTTAGTCAGTTAACCCTTCTAAAGTGGCGGATTAGAGCCAAGAATTTGCTGAAAACATAAAAGACCAACAGAAATCGGTAATAAAGTGAGGTTAGTTAGAAATTCTCCTTGCTAATTTCCGACTACGCAGTTAAATGTATCTGTAAAAGTTAAAGAAATTCACAATAAATAAATCGAACTATATTCAATAAAGGGTCGAATAAGATCATTTATTCAAGAATATTTTATAAAAATTTATAAATCTAACTATTAGAAATCTAGTCAAAAAATGTTGTTGACTAGATCATTGTTTTAAAAATCCCTCTATAATCTGAAAATTATTGTCCTAAAACACTCCTAAAATAGAAAAATAATTTCGATAAACTTAAAAATCGAATGTACAAAATTTCACCCGGCAGAAATAAAAATGGGCTCTCACCTTGACGTGAAATCAAAGACCAAGGCTCGTTGGCCGTTCGATTTTAATATCGGTCCAAACCGCGTCGAAAGGAGGGAGATGACTCATAAATTACTAGAATTATTATCGCCCTCTATTACCAATGGCTAGTACAATAAAAAAATTGTAATAGAAAACGATGTAGAAATGATAAGCATACAATTCTAATGGCAGCTCCACCTATGTATAAATGATCTAACTTCTATCGAAGTCTCATCCAATTACAGAATCCAACCGCATGTAGAAATTTGCATAAAGATCACTGTGTTTTAAAGCAATCTTAAAATATGAAAATTCATGTAACGAATTATTTCGCTACAATGTAAACATTCAAGATAAACTATAACCAATGCGAGCGAACAGCGCACGCAAATATAAACCTTAAAATTACAATGGTCAGCAGATCTTAGTATATAAATAGTCAAGTGGACCATCAGTTCGATAGACTTTTGTCTCTCACCTATTTAGCTCTAATCTTGCTGCAGTTCACTGGAACGTGGCTTGATTGTTCTACCTATATCCTTATCCTAAAACTCAACTCAAGAAGTGCAACTCACAGGAGTGTATTTTTTGCGGCTACCAGCTTAAAGTACTAAAGTCAAATCTAGGATAGATCTGTCAAAAGTCTCTAAGTCACATGATTTTTAAAGATATATAATTACAGTGTCCTAAAGTCCTGAGTGAAATTAAGATAAACTAAGAACACTTAAATAAATATCTAATAAAGTACCCTAACCTAACCATAAATTAAAACACAACACAGCTCTTGAAAAACTTTATTATATATAATACAGGGACTATGACCTATAAAGAATTCAAACCATACCTCAACCGAAAGCACATGAGTGTTTTAGTAATCGGGTATAGTGTAAACTTATTAAGTCTTTGACCAATAGAAATTGCTATTGTTTTACCGAAGTGCCTTCTTTATTATCTCTTCCCACCTGACGCAAATCGATCCTTAATATGAGCTATATAACCTGCAGGCCATCCAAGGCGTCACAAATACCGGTCGTGACAATATCACAAGAAAAGACAAAAGAGAAAATAAAGGTAAAAGAGGATGTAGAAAAAAACTGCATATAAGTTTAATTATAAATCCTACTTTCTTGCTAACCCATCAATGAGCTATCAATTTCCTGCCGTTATAAGTAACTAATCGGAACTTACCTTCCTTTTTTAAATAGGTGCATGTCTTAAGCAGAAATTAAATATAGCATAAATGGCGTTTATTAAAATATTAAAATTTTCTACTTGTGTGATGATTAAAGAGGTATTAAAATCTTTATGCCGAATCACTGCCGTCGATTAATATCGCTGTTAATCTAGTGCTTTACTTGAACCTGCAAAACTAGGAAGATATAAAAGAATTAATTATAAGAAATAGTTAATAGACATTTTTTTTTATTTAGGGAGATACTTACAATCTATTGAAAAAGCTACCTACTTAGTAGGTCACCCAGGATTGCTATATGGTCTGTATTAAGTATATTATTGAGATATTGTTTGATTAGCTTCTTTATTAGTTGTTAGATATAAATATGCACTGGTCTATCCATGTTAGTTGCATGTATTCTTGGTTCCCGTTTATTTTTCTATGGAGAAAATTTAGTATGCGTATTACCAATTATTCCTATTTAAACTATTTTTCTTGTCTGCAGAGCTTTTAAGGATGGGTAACTTTTTTACGCAAGCATTAATATATTTTCTTGTTTGTTAATTAAAGAAAGTACAACAAAATGTGCCCCACCCCACTTGTAATACATACAAAGCAATATTATAGTTTTTATTTATCTATAAAAGCTTTTGATTATGTCCTTTGGAACATATAAGAATATCTATAGAAAAGTGCATAATATTATGCAGGATTTAAAATAACTAACATCTTAATAAAAATGAGTATTTAACGGAAATAGCCACCAATATACCCCAAATCATAAATAAAAATGACTCATCAGTTCATTATACAAGAATGCAAAATGATAAAACTGATTTATCAGTCAATAGAGTGCAACATTTAACGCTTCATTTATTATTATGACCGCTCCATTAATCCAATTTCATCGTCAATTAAACCTTCTAAAAATATGCAATTCATCAAAAAATTCCAATGTCGTCATTGCCATTGGAAATATCTGTAATAACTCTCAGCCATTTAATCTTTTTTACTTTCATTTTAACCATAGCGATGTTATTATCTCCACACAACGATTTCATTTGTTTATATTGCTTATAAATTCGCATAGTTTTTAAGCCGCCTTCTGATAGTCAACCTATATGAAATTTATATATATATATATATATATATATATATAAATGGAAAATTATCGAGCATAGCTCAAGGAAACAAGTCTACAGT
>JAEQML010071135.1:0-16337 GCA_016904865.1 Pissodes strobi | reverse complement strand
TTAATACTTCAACGATATAATCAGACAATAGTTAGATCTGAGTGTCAGAAATAGCAATGATAAATTCCGGTACGGAAAACGGCCTGCTCACCTTGAATGTGTATGCGAAAAGGACTATCAATCTCTCAAAAAAGAATACATACCACATATGTCAAGTGGCGCTCCAAATGGATATACCTATCGAGCAAGTTGGAACTCCGGAAGGAAGGTCGCGAGAAGTAAGGTAGCGAAAGTATTGATCGACACACAAACCGACCAGTAAAAGGAGAAAATCGCAATACTGTATTTAATAATATTTACATCGTTACAAGATTTGTTTGATGCGAAATGTCGTAAAAAGAGGCACGTAAAGAAAACAAAATTAATTTATTTTTGCCATGTCGTTATAAAATCATTAGCAAAAATTTCCCTAAGTATCTTCTCGTTGAACACGAGGTCAATCGATATGACTGGTTTAGTACATCCTGTCTAGAAATCTAGAAGACTTGTATCACGTCTCGCCCTTTAAAAATACGAAATCCGAAAACAAGGGGAATCAAAATAAAACCGAGGAAACAAAACAACGCGAGGGATTCCACTCCGATAAGGTCTGATTCTTGGACCGACTTCAGACGCCTTTTATCCTTTTTGACATCTTTTATTCTTATTCGCTATCCCCTTTGCTTATTATCTTTATACCCATAAGTTGAACCCCCAAAAAACTATCTCGGCGAAGATTGAATCTTATTTAAGATAGATATCCATTATTTGTTTTGGCAAGAAAATATTAGATATTCGAGCAAAAAGAACATAAGCAGATAATTTTAAAGAAATGAAATTTAAATATTTCCGCTTATTAATTTTATCAATTAAATAGCTTCTACTTGAAGATAAGCAGTTTAATTATTAGCAGGAATAAATATGGACTAGATTCTTTTTTATAGGAGTAGATAGGCGAAAATTATGGTAAAATGCACAACTACTATTATATCTTTTGCATTGAGTCAAAACATCAATATCGTTGAGTCACGCTTTTCCGCACGTGTTAGGTACTACGCACTATACTTCTTTTAAAAAAGAGGTATTTTTCTTCATTCACTACTTTTCAAAAGCAGCCTTGCACAATTGCTCAGGCACTAACCCAGTACTACCACAGTTTATACCGTACCCGAATCGGTATAAACTGTGGTACTACTTGCTGCGTTAATACCCTCCAATGTGTATTTTGGAACATTAGTATCTGATTTACCATGAATCATTTTCAAATTCACACTGGATAATCAATACCTTGCAGCAAACGTTGAAATATTTACGGGTAATATAATCGTGCATAATTTTCGCATAGTGTGGGTTAGAATAGCATGCTGAGAAGTACTACTTTCATAATGAAAAATCGTGCGGAAAAGTGCACACGATCGTTGTTCTATCCCAGATAAGCCAGACCAGATGCGCAACTGCCTATCTCACGCGTGCAAACGTGTGTATGTGCCCGTACGGATGGCCAGCTATATGAGGATATAGTCAGAGGCTGCAGTTGATATTTTAGATTCGTGATGCTTGGGCGGCGATATCTATAGTGCAAGAGCTTATATTATTATTTAAACGTTCACACATATCATTTTTCAATACTTTTGTAATTTGGTGGTTTTGAAAACGCCTATTTATAATAAGTGCACGCATTTTATATAGTTAATTAGAAAAGACAATTAATAATTATTTAATTTATCTTGTTTGTAGTAGTTGAGTCGTTTTTGTTTGTTGTTATTGTTAGTTGTCTCCTGTATTGTATAGACTGTAGACTTTGATAAAAATGGATCGTTTAACTGCGCTAGGAATGCCTTCAATTGAAAAGGAGTTGATACGAAAAATTACGGACATAATAATAATAATAATTTTTTATTACGTATGCATCATAATCAACGATTATCGCACGCTACAGCATGCTTAAAATGTTTATGTTTATGATGCGCCTACTTTTTTAAAGGTTGCTATAGAAACATTTGATCATGTCAAATGTGACAGATTAATATATTCGTCAATATATCCTTTAAGTTTAATATTTAAAACATTTTTGAGATTATGATGCATTCGAAATAAAAAAATAGCGTATGATAAACGTGTGTAAGAGGCCCTTAAAGCCCTTGCGACTTACAAAACACTCCGCTGCGCGTCGTGTTTTGAAATATGTCGCGCGTGGCGACTTATACACTTATATCATATTATACTATTATTTATACAATTAATTTCATATACTAATCTCGCATGTCATTATTAGTCCAAAATGAGATACTGTTCATGGCAATGCGCCCTAAAAAATTAGACGCTATTTATTTTGATAAATTATATTTATGGCAGAAATTCTACAGTCAGATGCCAAAGAAGGTATCTCGATCTCGAGTGTCGCCCCATTCGTTCGCGTTGGGCCGTCGGCAGCATGCTTTTATCCAGAATACCTGTAATATTTTCCCACGAGCCGCCACTGTAAGACAAGCATTATAGACTTTAGATTACTAGGGAATCGTTTCAGTCGCCCAGCACTGGCATATCTCATAGACTTGCTGCCCTGATTAGATCATATATGATTGGTCGTGTACAGTTTGTTGAATATAAGGGATTTAGATCACCATCATTTATTAAAAGCTCTGAAGTTCCTCAGGAGTCTAACCTAAGGCCTCTCTTTTTTCTCATTTTCATTGACGATCTTATTAAGAGCATAAAATGTCATAAGCTAGCATATGCAGATGATCTGAAAATATTTCAGCGAATCGATTGTAGGTATGAGTAATATAATCGTGCATAATTTTCGCATAGTATGGGATAATATAGTATGCTGAGAGGTACTACTTTCATAATGAAAACTCGTGCGGAAAAGTGCACACGATCTTAGTTCTACCCCAGATAAGCCACACCAGATGCACAACTGCCTATCTCACGCGTGCAAACGTGTTTAAGTTAATCTCCGCCCCCTACGGATGGCTAGCCATATGAGGATATAGTCAGAGGCTGCAGTTGATATTTTAGATTTGTGATATTTGGGCGGCGATATCTATAGTGCAAGAGCTTATATTATTATTTAAAGACAATAATAAAAATTTTATTTATACAATTCATTTCATATACGAATCTCATATGTCAGTATTAGTTCAAAATGAAATACTGTTCATGGCAATGCGCCCTAAAAAATTAGACGCTATTTATTTTGATAAATTATATTTATCGCACAAATTCTACAGTCAGACGCCAAAGAAGGTATCTCGAGTGTCGCCCCAGTTGTTGGTGTTGGGCCTTCGGCAGCATGCTTTTATCCAGAACACCTGTAATATTTTCCCACTAGTCGCCACTATAAGATAAGCATTGTAGATTGCTAGGGAGTCGTTTCGACTATTTTCAGTCGTCCAGCACTGGCATATCTCATAGACTTGCTGCCCTGATTAGATCATATCTGATTGGTCATGAACAGTTCGTTGAATATAAGGGATTTAAATTTCATAAGCTAGCATATCCAGATGATCTGAAAATATTTTAGCGAATCGACTGTATGGAAGACTGTGAAAAACTTCAGCTTGACTTGCTCACTATTAACACCTGGTATGAGGTCAATAATGTGACTCTAAATGTTTCAAAGTGTAAGCTTGTCAGTTTTAGAAGAAAGAATGACCTCATAAAGCATGAGTACTTACTGGATGGCATTGTGCTGAGTAGATCTGAGAGTGTTCGTGACCTTGGCTTGTTTTCAATGCGAGATTCACTTTTACTTCTCACATACAACAATTAGTGACCTCTGCCTCTAGAACGCTTCGTTTTATAATTAGAAATAGCAAGCAATTTACCAAATCATTTACTCTCAAATTCCTGCATTATACGTTTGTTCGATCTAAGCTCGACTATGCAGCGGTTGTTTGGAATCCAATTTAAAAGCATTGAGTCCGTGCAGAGGCGATTCCTAAAATATCAAGGAGGATGGCGTATACCCGGTTAGGCAGTTCAAAAATAATCTTCTTCTGACACGGTTTAATGAGCAAGCTCTCTCAACAAGGAGACTTGCTCAATTTGTTGGTTTCTTATTTGGACTGCCTTTGGGTTGTATTAACTTCTGAGTGCCACGTTTGGAGTCGAGACACAGCCCAACTTTTTATCTCAGCACAGCTAGATCCATCGTCCTGAAGCAGTGTTCAGTTTTCTCAATGTGTAGGGTAATGTTGTATAAGAGTACGCACTTAGTGAAAATTCTAAAATAATTTCTCAGTTTTAGGCGAAGTGTAAATTTTTAAAATTTTATAATATAAATTAGTCACAGCCAAACATGTTTTAAACATGTTATGCTATACATTCTAAGAAAATAAGGAGATATTCAAATTTTTTGGAAAGTCTTCAGATGCGTGCTCTTATGCACAAACATTTATAAAAGTAGGCATGCTAATGTATAAGAGTACGCACTATATCTTTCTCTAAAATATGGTTGCACGTCATGTTATATTTGATTATTTACTAATAAAATGAAAAGATTTCATATAGAAAACGTAAGTTTATTGAAAGTAATACAAAATTACAAAATATTCCTTAAAGGAAAATGATAAACGTAGTATCTGCTTAAAGTTGTCACTCTGAACAATTAAAACAAACAAAGTCCCCCATTACATATGTGGTGCAAGATTCATGCCACCAACTGTTACACCAAGAACACATAATCCATTCATCATCTTCAAAAGATTCTGAGTACAATTCTCCACATCCTGGGCAACGTTCATCCTTTTCTACATCTTTATTAATTTTGTTTTTAACTTTTTTGTTTTCTGAGATTTTGAGCCAGTAACAACTAGTTTTCTCTTTGCTGCTTCAATTTTTTCTTCTTCTTTTCCTTTCTTAATTCCGGCAAGTTCTTCAAGTTCATCCTTGAATGGAGTACTAGAGAGTATTTCGGATTTTTGTGATCTTGATTTAGAGCGATTTGGTTTTTCTTTTATTTGCGGCAAAGGTAAAATTTCTGAAGCTGGGATCGACCGATTTAAAGCCTCTTCCTCAAGAGTAGACGAATTCTTTGATATAAGTACCCCGTCTTCACAGACTATATCAAGGCTGGCAATATCCAGCGGTGGAGGTGTTGCAGGTATCGGAATACTCGTGGAAGGTCCGGGATCATCAATTTCTACCACGACTTCATCATTGAGCTGGCCATTCTCTGTATAATTGGGTGCATCTGTCGTATTAATGGGTGCGTCTGGCGTAGTGATGAGTGCGTCTGGCGTATTAAAGGGTGCGTCTGTCACACAGGAAGGGACAAAATCATCATCGGTAAACTGATCCGGATTATAGGGATATATTCCGGAAGCTCTAAATGAGTTTTCTGATTTTCCAATATTGGCGACGCTGGTGTAAGCTTGGTTAAATAGTCCGGTAACTTGCATCTGCGTTATTACCTTTCCAGGGTTACTTACCAGCCACTTATCACACTCTCTACTGTAAGCACACTTTAATGGGCCAAAGAAACCAACATCCAGCGGTTGCATCCTGTGGCTTGCATGAGGTGGTAGGGACAGTAAATCAATATGGTTATCCCTGCAGAAGTTTATTGCATCTAGATCACGGTGAGAGGAATGGTTGTCGAGGATCAACAGTACTTGATTTTCGGCACTAGGTTTGCTGTAGCTCTTGAAATGCCGCAACCACTGACAAAATAATTCTTTGTTTATAAACCCAGAGTCCGATATCATTTTGCAAGTACCAGTAGATGCATTTAAAAAGAGCTCATCTTTCATCCTTTTTTCTGGGAAATATCATAGCCGGTGGAATATATGTCCCCGTAACGCTAAAACAACATACCGCTGTAACGAGCTGTCCCCGATCTGTACTAGCTACTTTTCCGACCAGTTTTTTGCCTTTGCTGGATAAAACCTTGGGTAATTTATTAGGTACTGTGGATACCCCTGTTTCGTCCATGTATATTGAATTTGGTAGGTAGTTTCTTTTTTCATAAAGGGTCTTAAGATTTTTAAAAAACCGATCTACCTGGCTTTTATTGAAACCCATTATTCGACCCATTGAACATTTTTCTGGCTGCCGAAGTACTATTTTGTGTCTTTGACAAAACCCTTTTACCCACGACTCACCTGCCATTTTTTTTATATTGCTGAACCTGTGCTGAAGTTTGTTAGCTTCGGCAAACTTATAAGTCGCTATTTTCAAATCTTTCTTGGTAATCCCATAAAATCTAAGATCCAGGTCCCTTACTTGTTGGGCTAAATCAGCCTCCATATCTAAAGGTATATCAGTTTTGAATCGTCCTAAGGAGCTGGGGATGGTTCCTGCTTTTAATCGTTTTCTTAGTGTTGCTTCATTTATTCCCATGTCCCTGGCTATACTTCTTTTGCTAAAACCATCTGCAATTTTCTGCCTAATCTCTTCCATATTGCCTTCGGTAAACACTAGCTTCCGCTCACTTTTTCTTTTGTAACGGCTCATATTTCAAATTTGTAAATCTGAAAAAAAACGTTGATTTCTATGCTATATTCACTAGAGCTTTATTAGTGATAAGAGACTGCAAAGTCTAAGAGCACGCACGGCGTACTCTTATGCATTGCTTACTGCGTACTCTTGTGCATATGTTGATAATTTTAGATTTTGCTTAATATCTTAATTATTAACCTAGTTATTGCTAAATTTTAGCCACACAAAACACAACAATATTTAAAAAAAAACATACAATAACGTTTACTAATCTGTAACGTTCGCAGGTACCTCACAAAATACTAATTATCAAGCATCAACAATTAGATCGCCAACCCATGCAAACACTTCTCAGCCATTTTTAAAACAGGTGTGTCGATAATGTAGATTTCTCTATTTTTGTATCCAGTGTCGTATGCTATTTGGAACATAACTGACTGCATAGACAATATAATACATGGCGATATGTATTAAAAATAAGCGTGCGTACTCTTATACTCATGCGTACTCTTATACAACATTACCCTAACTTATTTATTCAGGTCTGTGACTTTTGTGGTATTTATACCGATCCCCTAACAAAGATAGCCAACTCTGTTAGAGATCTACACCGGCCCTAATTTCTTTTTTTCTGTAATTTTTCTGTATTGTAGACGTTAAGTACTACGTTAAGTGTAATAATTGTTATTTCTCTTACATGCACGCTGGCACTGCATAGTCTTACCTTTGAATATACATATATATTCTTTTTAATTTTATTCTATTTTTATAATTACTTTATTTGTATTTTGTAGTTATTACTGTTAAGTTATGATCTTCCTGTAAGTGTTCAAAAACCATTTGTGAACACGCTTTCAAATCTAACGATTTAATTTTATACAATTTTTAGATTCCACGCCACTGCTCGCATTCCAAAGAGAAATTAAAACCTTGGCGATACTACTAACTCCATCTCTTGATTACAACGTTTATCCACTGCGTCAGGCAGTCTAGATAGCTAAAAATAAAGCGTCCTGGAAAGGCCTCCGACCAATCATAGCGCTTCCCGCTGTTTTCCGGCGATATTACTAGCGCCATCTGTTGTTACAACGTTTACTTATCTGACCCCACTAAAGAAGCAGTCCTGCATTCATCCGCATAATCGTGCAACCAATCACCTCAATGTATTTCAAATCCCAAGGCCGTATCAGCTACACTATGCAGGAACACATTGGGACATTCGGCCAATCACTGTCTCTTAACGGAGGTAATCAAGTTAGCACCTAAATTTCCGATTTTTAACAATCGAATATTATAAAAACTTGTTAACGTATTTCGGCCAGATTTGTGTTAAAATTCATAAGGTTAATTTAGACAATCGCTGACGTAAAGTTTTATTTAACTTCTCAGTATTTACCTCCGGAGATAGAATGGGCGAATGATCCCATTCTATCTCCGGAGGATGTTGATCATCCCGCCAGAAGAGGCGGTGACAAAGAAGCGGTAACAGCTTCTTTGTATGAAGTAGCATCTCGACTCTTAACCATGTAAGTCGCTCTAAAGGCACTGTTCCCACCGGCATTGCGCCAAGCCGCCATGTCGGGCCAGTTTTCACGTTTTGAGACCTCATAATCTCTCTAGTTCTTTACTCAAGTGTCATAGTGGTATCCAGCCATAATCATTGTCGTCTCAACCTTACAAAAAGGTATTTATCAACATCATGACTGCCATTATGACGCTGTTTACTGGCGTCCCTATCGTACCATTGGTCTTGTCCATGGGAATTATACAATCGAGTCTTGTCTCTAACCACAAGTAATCAAGTATCTAGCCCAAGTGTTCAGTAAACACTCACCTTCTTAGAATATGTCAAGTCACAGCTCCCCTAGATTTTCACGCCGAAAAACATCTAGCCTGTCCTAGCCCTGTTTAAGACAACTAATTAGTAAACGCAGTACCATCGCTGTGCTAGCGTCCTCCATTAGGCTTTGTCCATGGGGTTCTCAATATTATTCGGGTCTCGTCTCGAATCTCAAACGTTTACATTCACATACGTTTACATTTTCTCAACCTCTCAACGCGGTACCATCGCTGTGCTAGCGTTCCCATTTGGTCTTGTCCTAGGTTTCAACATTCTCTATCAGAGTATAACACTGGGTTGCTATACTCTAGCCGTATTCTAATATAAGGATTACTCTGCACTAGTCTCCAAATATTCTCTGGCCTTATTCTCATATAAGGATTAAACGGCACTTGTCTGCCAGTATTCTCAAATCTCAGTACACCATTTGAGTCATACCTATGCGACCTGCATAGCGTGTTTTTACAATCATTTATGCGTGTACCAAAAAACCGCATTCACAAAAGCATCAAAGTCATGCTATTATGCAATAACTGCATAACATCTCATCATACCTACTACAGTCAAGTCATTCCTATTGGCAAGAAATCAAACACATTGTATATAGAAGCTACATAACATATCTAGCAAGTGTTTTGTTTTTTAAAGTGACTTTCCTCCAGTGTTGGAAGATAAACTGCTGAACATTGAACGTTTCTCGTCAATTGTGAACATAGTGTACATACTAGGTTATAGGTGGACTTTAAGGTAATATTTATCCTGTTATTATTGCTTGTATATTACTTTATTTCATATCAGAGCTTGTTCAGCTAACCAAGCTCATACGTAGCAGTTTCGCAGGAACTTTAAACAGACATTTAGCTGTACATAGCTTGAATGTTATGTTTATAATCATATGCTAGTTTAGTATTACAACTGTTTATGCAATGCTTTAGTTTTTAAGAGTTTTATTTATGTCATATTCTTCAAGGTCGAAACTTGCCTCGACTGATATTGTTCATATCGTAGCACAGACTACATACAATCATTTAATGTTTATATTTTGTTTATTTATGAGCTTCCAGTTGTTTTCAAGTAAAATAACTTATTAAAATATTCATATAATGCTAAAGCTTTTGTTTTATATACAAAATGACTTTAGAACTAGCCCTATGGTAAATTGGAGTGCCTACGAGTACATCTCTGTTTGTTTAGAAAATCGACCAAGATCGAATCTGAAACAGTAAGTGGGTGTTAAACCTTGAAAATAAAGGCTTTATTTATTTATTTATTTATGTAGAATTGTTTTAAACCTAATCTTACCATATGGCTATTTTTTCTAATCTTTCGACCATATTTAGTAAATTGATCCCTGGGGTATTAAATAGACAAGCATTGAAGCAGTGTAGATTGTAAATTGCTGGGGAGTCGTTTCGACTAGTTTCAGCTGCCCAGCACTGCGACCTTTACAGATACTTTGTGCATGACTCTACAGCTTAAATTTTTGTCCAAGAGATGTACGCTTCTTTCAAACGAAGCTATTTTCTTGGGAGGTAGTTGACTCATTTCTTGAGGTGATAGCTGTACTCTTTCAAGTTACCTGGGCCTTTTGCAGAGTTGTGTTGGACGTTGGCAGAGTAGATATTCTGCGGTTTCAGTTGCATTATTGCAAAATCTGCATTGGTAGTCTTCTGCTTAGCCAATTGCCTTTAGGTGATATTTTATCGGGCAGTACCCAGTGAGCAGTCCGGTGACAGTTCTAATATCTACTCTGTGCATGTCTAAGAGCTGTTCTGCTCTTGTCGCAGAGATGGTGATAAACCTTTTCGCCTGTCTTAGTCCTGGAGTGTATCTCCAGTAGGACGACAGTTGGCCTTTTTCCCATTTGATTAGTTCTTCGGTTATGTGGCTCCTTATATAGCCCCAGTATATAGGGCTCTGGGCCATAATATGGTGTTCCAACTCCTTCCTTCGCAAGGTAGTCTGCTTTTTCGTTGCCCTCATGCTTCTATGATCAGGAACCAACATTAAAGTTACCTGGTTGCGTGTAGCTTATTGTTTAAGGGTTTGCTTACATATTCAGATTAGCTTTGACACGCACGTGAAAGCTTTTAGAGCCGCCTGGCTGTCTCAGAATATGTAGATGTACTTTCTCTGAAGTCCTTGTGTGAGGTACTTGTCTGCACATATATTTGTGGCAAGCCTAGCGGTTTGGAAAGCTTACAATTTGGACCTGCAATACCCAATCCTGCTCCTTTCGCTAGTTTTGAAGCATCTGTCACTGTGTACCACAGCGTTGCATTATCACCTTGAGGTAGTTTTTTACTCTCCCATGACATGACTGTCATTTGGTCACTTGGTTTGCTGCCATTTTCCAGTTTATTTCTTCAAAGATGCGCAGGTGATCAGTCAAATCTCCAGGCTTAAATTTGCCTATTTGGAATAGCCTGTGAGCACGGATAATCGCCTCCCTCTAAACACTGGGCTTTATTATTGTTTGGTAGATTCAATGTCTTGCCAACTAGTTTGCGGCGTGTTCAGATCGCCGCTGTGGCTTTAGATATGGCATTTTCTAGATGCTTGTTCCAGGTAAGTTTACGGTTCTGTGTGACCCCTAAATATTTTACCTCGGTGGAAGAAGTTAACTGTCTTCCGTGTAGGATGGGCGCTCTCATTTGCCTGTATTATTGCTTATATAATGTTTTTTTTATTACGCATGCATCATAATCAACGATTATCGCACGCTGCACCGTGCTTAAAATGATGTTTATAATGCACCTACTTTTCTAAAGGTTGCTATAGAAACATTTGATCATGTCAAATGTGACAGATTAATATATTCGTCAATATATCCGTATTAAGTTTAATATTTAAAACATTTTTGAGATTATGATGCATTCGTAACAAAAAATAGCGTATGATATACGTGTATAAGTGGCCTTTAAAGCCCTTGCGACTTACAAAACACTCCGCTGCGCGTCGTGTTTTGAAATACGGCGCGCGTGCTTTAAAGGCCCTCTTATACACTTATATCATAATATACTATTATATATGTCATTGTGTACAGTGAATATTTTTCCTGTGGAGCAGAAAAAATTGCCGTTATTCGAGGCTTAAGGCTTCGTAATGGAGGAAAATGCCCTGAAGAGCTACAGTTTCTTTGTACAATTCAATTTAGAGAACAAACTCACTTTACCTATAGAGTGTACTTAAGTTCTGGCTAGGAGAGCAATTTATATAGAAGTCAATAATAAAAGTGCTGGGTAAGTGTAGGAGACTCCTCTAGTGTCGCTTTCTTTTGTTTGTGTTTTATGTGTTCTGCTATAGATGATGTTAATTATTCTTAGTATCTGTGTTTTTGTACAATATTTAAAGAGTGTGGCCTTTTCACCATCGAGCCTTGATTGAGCTAAGATTTTAAATGTAATAAGTCCCTCAGTCTTTTTAATCGGATTTATATTTATCTCTATGTCGCTTTACCTTTAATTTACTATCTGGTTTCTATATAATTGCCTTTCGATTTTCTTGTAGGTTAAATATTTGTTTTAGTAGTTTTAACTGAATTTAATTTTATCTTTACTTCACTTATATCTCTTTTATTAATTGAAATAGCTATCCTTCGTTACCTGGGTTCTACTTAATAACATTTTAATCTAGTCATCCATTATTAATTTAATCTTAA
This sequence comes from Pissodes strobi, assembly GCA_016904865.1. Taxonomy (NCBI): domain Eukaryota; kingdom Metazoa; phylum Arthropoda; class Insecta; order Coleoptera; family Curculionidae; genus Pissodes; species Pissodes strobi. Next base: position 4,413 of record JAEQML010071135.1, on the reverse strand, counting down.
TTTTATATATTATGTGCTCTAAAATATAACCGTTCAAAAAGAAATTTTGAATAGAAGTTCAGGTCAAATTGGCGAATGGATATTAATTTATTTTAAAAATGAATTTTCATCTACGTGCTTTATCAGTTTTCAGCAAAATTTGCTTACCGTGGACCATTTAAGATTCTTGAACGCTTTCATTGATCGTTCCGGTTATTTACATTTTTGCTTGAATATTTACAATATATTTTTCAAGTTCAGGGTGATAATTAATTAGCGATTTGAATATTTTAGTACTTTACAATACTCAATTCAAATACTCAGCTCATTTAATTTTTCAGACAAAAATGTAATAATATCTAATTAATTCTTATCACCTCGGAACTAACTTTTAACCAATCCCATTTTTGAAGATTTTATTTGGAAAATGTTTTGCCACTAGCAGCCATATTATTTTTTCCCAGATTATAAAATTTGTTAACGTTAGGAATGTTGATAAAATATTGTTCAAAATATATTTCGTTCAGCTTATTCGAGTTCTTATTACAGATTACGATAAGTAAATGTTTTCAATTGCTTTACTACGGCATCAATGTGTGTGACGTCATATTATAAAATTAAACTAAACACAAATTTTAATTTAAATGAATCATTATAGATTTATGATGCAATTTATTCGGCTTAGCGGGAGATATAAAACCTTAAGGTTTGGGTCCACGCGACGCTTCTCGTAAATCCCATTCTTAGGATTTTATTTCTCCCTTTATGCCGAGTAAATTGCATTAAAAGTCGTCAGAAAAGGGGAAACAAACACAGTTTATTGGATTAATTGTTGAAGTTCCTTCATTTATTGCTTTCAACATGTTTTATTATTTTTCTTTATTCCGTTTTCTTATGAACTCGACTACATATAAGATTATTTCTCAAAGATTAATTTTAGCTCCTTTCAAAATAAATATGATATAATTATCTATTCTAGGCAGACAATATTATTTGCCCTAGGAGGTCAATGTCAAGTTTCTAAATAAATTATTGCTGAAGCTCTTACTATTACAATTTTAACAAATAAATGGTTTTGGGGCCTTCTCAATTTGAAAATCAGCTACTGCCAATATAGAATTTAAACTCTTAAATTTCCTTCAACCAAAAAATAAGATTTACATAATTTTTATTGAGTAAAGGTAAGAGATTTTGAATAACCTAGATGACATAATATGGTGATCTAATATTGTGGCAAAGAACGATAATATCTCTTTTATTATAAGAGCTCAGAAAATATATCTTGTTTAACTTGTTTGACGAACTAGAAAATCTTATACTGAGTATAACCAAATATGATATGCTAATTATTTTGGGAGACTTTAATGCCAAAGTCGGCAAAGAAGAAGCCTACCAAACAACTACAGGCAAGCATTGCCTCCATGACACTAGCAACGACAATGGAACCAGACTTGCCGACCTGGTTACGTCCCCCAACCTCCTAATAAAATCAACCATGTTCCAACATAAAAAAAAAATACACAAAGAGACCTGGATATCAAATGTCGGATTCACAAGAAACCAAATCGACCACGTCATAATAGATACAAGACATGGTCGTAACTGTTTGGGCGTCAGAAGCCTCAGAGGAGCAGACGCAGATACGGACCACTTCCTAGTAAGGGCAAATATTAGAATAAGAATCGCCACTTGCCCAACGCCTAAGAAGGAGACCAGAACAATTTGGGATACGGGAAAACTAAGAAAGGTACCAAGAACAAATAAAGGAGCCTCAAGACGAAAACAGCATAGATGAATTATGGGCTAACATTGAAGAAGCAATAGCCACCGTATCCAAACAGGTACTTGGCAAAAAGAAAAACCAGCGAAGGAAATGGTTCACTTGAAGCACGGAACCTGGCTAGGAAATGTTACAACATCCAACAGCATTTAATATAGAAGAATATAGACATCAAAGAACAGCAGAACGCAGAATGGTGAAACGGAAAAAGAGGGAATACCAGCTATCAATAATAAGGGAAATGGAAGAAAATATACAGAATAACAGAACAAGAGTTTTTTAGCGAAATCTCAAAACAGAACCCAGAGGAGGAAATTTTCTCACAAAAAATAATAGAGGACTCATAACCAACGAAAATGGGATCCTAAATACCTGGAAGAAATACTTCTGTGAACTGCTCAATGATGAGGAAAATACAAATACGCCACCAACAAATATACCAACGGCCGAAATAGAAATACAGCCACCGTCGTACGAAGAAACAGTGAAGGCAATAAAGAAATTGAAAAATAACAAAGCTTCAGGCAGCGATGGCATACCTGCCGAATGCATAAAATCTTGCAGAGAAATACTCCACAAGACCATACATAAGCTTATACAAATCATCTGAAGAACAGAGGCCCTACCTGATGGGTGGAAGGAAGGGGTAGTCGTCCCTATACATAAAAAAAGAGACAAAAAGAAATGCACACACTATCGTGAAATAACTCTTCTGAATACATGCTATAACATACTCTCCAATATCCTGCTGAAGAGAATGAGACCATATACCGAAGATATTGTTGGAGACTAACAATGTGGTTTTAGATCAAATAGGTCTACCGTAGACCAGATTTTTACCATTAGACAAATAATAGAGAAATGCTGGGAATTCGACAGAGAACTCCACCAAATGTTTATTGACTTCAAACAGACATTCGACAGAGTTTGTAGACCAAAGTTGTGGCAAGCAATGCAAGAACTTGGATTCCCAAAAAACTTATATCGCTGACAAAAGTACGTATGGAGAATATGCGATGTAAAGTAAGAGTGGGTCAGAGTATCTCCAACTCCTTCAGTATTAATAATGGCCTCAAGCAAGGTGACGCCCTCTCACCTCAACTCTTTAACATAGCAATGGAATATGTAATTCGGAACTCCAAAATCGAGAAGCCAACTGCTATCTTTCATCAAGGGGGAACCAAACTGCTCCTGGCTTTTGCAGACGATGTCGATGTGATTGGAAATAGCAGGATCAACCTCAAAGACTCCTTCATAAAATTCGAAAAGGAAGCAGAAAGCATAGGCCTCAAAATAAACGAGTATATGTACCTCAGTAGAAATAATCGGAACCGAGATAGAGTAGGACAAAACTTCTCTATTGGAGACTACAACTTTGAGCGGACAAGACAATTTAAATATCTGAGTACAAGTATTAGTGAAAACAACGACATCACAGAAGAGATTATTAACAGGATACAGGCTGCCTTTTTGCTCTTCAAAACCCAATAAAATCTAGAATACTTACCAGGAAAACTAAGCTGAACATATACAAAACAATTTTATTATAAGGTCTGTCGTAATATATGGATGTGAGACCTGGACACTAACGGTTGCAAGTGAAAAACGACTTAAGGTCTTTGAAAGGAAAGTGCCAAGAAAAATATTTGGCCCAACTAGAGACGAAAATACAGGTCAATATAGAAAAAAAAAACTACCAAGAACTCAAAGAAGTCCACACTGATACCAGCCTAATAATCGAAATAAAGGCCAGGAGACTGCAGTGGGCAGGACACGTTAAAAGAATGCCAGATGATAGAATGGTAAAACTGGGGTGGGAGGAGGTTCCAGGGGGAAAACGTCCATTAGGCCGGCCCCGCTTCAGGTGGAGAGATAATATTAAAAAAGACCTAAAAGCCATGAAAATCGAAGATGGCCCCAATCGGATGCTTGATAGAGAAGGATGGAGACGTGTGGTTGGGTCGGCAAAAACCCACCCAGGGTTGTGAAGCCACAGATGATGATGATGATGATGTTACTTGTTTTGCACTTACACATAACCAGCTGTTTCTTGATACACTAAATTAAATTTACTTTTGTGTTCAAAACAATCTTGTGATGTAGGTAGCTACCAATTACTTATAATCAATTCATGAAATGATACAGGATGCAGAGACAAGGGAGATACTGGTAACTGGCCCCGTAAATTTATCCACTGTTCTTTATTTTCTTTTGTTTCACATAACTTCCTATACTTATTTCTTTGTCATTCATCTAGACAGGCGACCGTAGGTAGTTCCAGTTTCTATATATAATATTTGATGTTCTTTTTTTGCTCACGCTTGATTAAGAAACAAAAGATATACCATGAATGAAAAATTTTCAATTTGACAACGCTGCACCAGAACGGTGACGCGCGCCGATGACCAGCCAGGTTTGACATTTTTGTAATGGCCACTTTGTTTGGTTTTGCTGTTGACGTAAATTATTGACTTTTATTAGTGATTGCAGTGTATATTATTTAATTTGTGCTTGTTGTTCCAACAATGGATGAGGCCAGACAAAGGAATGAAAAGGAAGTTGTAATTTGCACTGATAGTCAAGCTGTACTCAGGGTGGTCTACGCACGAATTACGGACCTGGACAGTAATTAAGTATTATCGTTAACTTAGGTC
>JAEQML010071134.1:0-16339 GCA_016904865.1 Pissodes strobi | reverse complement strand
GCGTAGCGGAGCGCAGTAATCTTTCGAAAACGGCAATCTTACTTTGCGCTCAAAAAACACACAGAAATTTTTCTACAGCCGCATTTTTTAAAGTTAAATCCACATTTTTCTCTATACTTATTCTGAAATTTGCAAATGACTGTCAGTTTTGACATATTATAATCGGGCTTCGGGCATATATAGAACAGGAGTGCTAGCAACAAACTGTAACAAACGCACGACTGTCATTTATTTATCTTCGGTTTCCATGACCATTCATAGCACACTCGACGGAAAAAGTGAGATTTTTCTTTTCCATGTTCGCGCTAGAGCGCAAAATAAGGATCCACGGCATTCGTCGATTTTGCGATTTCATTTGAATTTAGCAATTAGTTATTTTGCGCGCGGCTGTAGAAAAATAAGTATTTAAAACAATTTTAGCGTCAAGTAGCCTTTTCCAAATGTCAAATTTGACAAAAATCTGAACATTTTTCAATAAATGCACATTTTAATCGTTTTTTTGATGGTGCAGGGAACCCATATTAACTGATATTTATATTATACAGGTCGTAGACCGTTTATTAACTTTAATTATATTGACTCCCAACTAACCGAAATTATGTCGCCCAGGATTGCGTCTCGCGCAACGTCATATTGGCTTATGAGGCATGATACTCACCTAAACTAACCGAAGCTAACCCAAACTCATCAAAGATAACCGAAATTATTTCGGGCAGTTGTGAAAACTTTCATGACATCTTTAACCAAAACCCAGATTTAGTTGAAAAATGCCACTCATGTGAGAAATATGATTTCAGGAAATAAATCATCACTTTAGTAAGTGATGATTTCAGGAAATAAATCATCACTTTAGTAAGTTACGTTTGTTTTTTTCCTAGTTTCCTAGTTTAAGTGCACGCACGACATAGTACACACCCTCTGTCATCCATACTCATAATCTCACACTCTCCCCAACCTTCCCACAAGAATGTCCCGCATTGACTGTTTATAACTTTGAATATATTATATTCAAAGGTTCATAAAAAAGTAACTGACAACTGCTGATAGTGCCAGCCTGACAGGTGACATATTCAAAATTCGTTTGCATGCTTCCACGATACACAAGCTCGGTATGTCAGCCTTTCGAAAAATTACAGGGTGACATCACGTGTGTTGCTGAATTTCCCTGTATTTTACATATAAATTCCACACGTGACGTAGTATACGAACTGCCATTTTTCGGAAGCTGACACACCGTGTTTAGGTGTATCGTGCATGCTTCTATGATAGATGCAATAGTTCATTGGATAGATGACATAATTATTGATGGATAATTAACCTAAAATTGGATCGAGTCACATCAATGAATAAAGTTCTCTTCTTTAATCTTTGAGTTACATGACCAAAAATGACAGACGATAGATGCCGTGTTGTCAAATGCCGAATTTGATAGATGTTGCCAAATGTTGAATATTGACATCAAAATCCTTGAAGATGTTTTATATTACTCGAAATCTATATATATATAGTCCAAGTAGGCGAATCTTGACCGAAGTCCCAGGAATTTATGACACAGCGGGGTTCTTAATACGTCACGCAAGTCAATATTTATGGCATGACGCGGTCCCTAATACGTCACGCTGCCGGGAGGCAAGAACTTTAAACCTAATAGGATAGATGCATCTCGTAAGCGCTGTGTTCGCTTTTCCTCGCCTCAGCCGCAAAGGTCAAAGTCCGCGTCGTGACGTAGTCTGGGAGCAGCAGCATCATATATTACAGGTAATTAACATAAGTAAAATTCACCTAAACTACTATATACAACTATCCTAACCTAAGTGCATTACGCCGATAGAAGCGTCTAGCAGTGTTGCCAACCGTAAATCAGAAAAATCCGTAACAGAGTCCTCAAAATTTCCGTGTTTTTCCGTGTCCCTGAAATGTAGCTTAAAAAAGGTTACTGTAAACGTAAAATCACTTGTATATCGAAGAGTTAAGCTCTTGGAAGAAAGATGGCACTGAGTTGAAATGTTCAACTAGAAAATAAATAGAATATGACGTCATACATGCACCACTCCGGATTTTTCATGATTGTAATTAAGATAAAATAATTCAATAGTTGCTTACCAGCTTACGACACTTAAAATGAGAAGCAGAGAAAGTCTTCTTATTTAATCCATTTATTCGAAACAGCATAAAATAATTCTCCTTTTTACAAATAATCAACTTAAGATAATTCAAAGACAATGCCGAATCCGTCTTTACCATTTTTTAACATTGATTTGACTGGTTGAAATAGAGCACAATATATTTTTTTACCACCTATGAAGCTAGCAGACTTCCATTAATGGTACTAGTGATTAAACAATTTCTTTGTTTTGATTAGATTCATATGTTAAAATTATGGGCGCCGGCAGAACAAATTTCAGGAGGGAGGGGGGTGTTGGGGGTCAATAAAAATAACGTGTAGATAGTTTTTCTAAATTTTAATGAGTTTGAAATGTTTTTTATACTATGCATTATTTTAATACTTTAGGCAACTGCCCCCTCCTACCGGCGCTCATGGGAACCTGACTTTTGCATTGAGCGTTTGACTCAAAGCCCGAAAATGTCAGTGGCCGTCAATATTTTGAAATTCCGATTTATCAACGCATCTTTGAAACTAAAGAGACCTGTTGATTGGCACATCTATTTTTAGGATTGAATAATATCTATATGAAATATCGATTAAAATTAAGTGAATTATATTAAAACGGACATATGACACAAATATAATAACGCCAAATCGTATGTAAAAAATCCGTGTTTGCATTGCACGGAACCCAATAAAATCCGTGTCCGTGTTCTAGTTTCAAAAATCCGTGAAAACACGGAAGTTTCCGTGTCGTTGGCAACACTGGCGTCTAGGTACAGACCCCGGCCGTTTTATTTAAAGCTTCAAATCCCGTGTTAGGCAACCAGCATCACCTTTTTGATTAACGGCATATTTCACCACGTTCTAGCAAGATTTCTGCAAGGTCTCGGTAGTGTAGAGGGTAGCGTGCTTGCTGCGGGTTCGATTCCCGTCGGTCGCGAAGATTTTTTTTATTGTTTTTTATTAATTTACATTTTTATCTTAATTTAGGGTTAGCCTTGTGTTAGTTTTGGTTAGTTCTTGTTGATTGAGCCCCGTAGCGAGCGAAGCGAGCGGAGGGTCATGCAAAGTCATAATATTATTTTGGGTTAGCTTTGGGTTAGTTTTGGTTAGTTCTTGTTGATTCAGCCCCCGTAGCGAGCGAAGGGCCATGCAAAACCATAACAATACTCCGGGATAGGGTTTGAAGCTTTAAATAAAACGGCCGGGGTCTGTACCTAGACTCTTGTTACGCCGATGGGCAACGAACGCCTTATAGCCGCCTCTGAGCCCCCCAGCATGCATCACTCGCAGAAAGTGGGCGGATGTACTGCCCTAGCTGTATTTCGGCTAGTACGTATAGGTACCACTTCAAATCACACAACTGATCCTAGTTAGGCTTGGCCTTTCAGGAGTTTTGAGTTTAGACATTACACACGGATGACAATAGAACTGATGACTTATTTTCCGGGGTGGGGATTAGTGAGGGGTAACAATATGGGGAAAACAGTAGGAAAAACCCCATTTCACGATGCTTTGGTTCTTTCACGCTACGTATACAGGACAACACAACATTCATACACACAAGGTAAGAGGTGGGAAGCTAGTAATCTAGCCTCAATGAGGTTAGATTTGTAAAGTAGTATTAGGCATATTCCCGGCTCGCTAAGCCATACTTCGTCTGCCGGAACAGGGGATCATGGCGGCGACTCAAGTGCAGCATTTATACTGCTCAATTTCGGTGACAGGTGAGCCTTTATAGCTCGGCTAGGTCCCTTAGCAAGCCCCACTCACCACGCATTTGGCGAGATGGAGGGGGCCCGCCTTGGGCAGCCGTATCACGAAGATTACGGGGGAACTATGCTCCTGGTATTTGTCAATTTCTTGACGGCATCCAGGGCACGGAAGGGGTGGACAGGGATGGGCTTTTAAGGGAAGAGGGTGACAGGAAAATCCATCATTCGGGTGGCCGTGGTTCCAGAAAGAAACGCCGTGCAATGTATGGGGCCATGCCTGGGTCTGATGGCCGAATCGCGCCTCAAGTCTGCAATATGGGCAGTCTTCGGCGAGCCTCGTATTCCAGAGGTATAAAACTTGCACGCCATTTTATCGATGTATTCGTCGATATAATCAATTCCAGCCCAGGCGTGCAAGTCCCGGATCCTGGTGTACCGGCTCGCCGAGAATACAGCCCTTAGGTGACTGTTTTGCAGGACTTGCAGTTTCTTAAGGTGCGTGTCGGCCACCGAGCACCAAACAGATGCCCCATACGTCAAGTATGGCCTAATAATGGACTTATACAGGGTAAGTTTATTTTTAGGGCTGAGACAGGAACCATTTCTGATTAGAGGCTTCAACTTCTGGAGAACTTCCCTATTTTTGACATGCACATACCTATGTGTTATGTGCTTGCCAAAGTTGAGCTTCGAATCAAAAATGATTCCAAGGTACTTGACGGAGAGTTTAGGATGGATAGGGATTTTATTGATAAGGATAGGGGCGGATTCAACATTATTGCGTTTCCTGGCAAATACGGCCAACTCTGTTTTACCAGGGTTGAGCCGTATCTTCCATTCCTCATAAAAACGTGTTATTTGCTCCATGTGAATGCTGAGGTTGTCAGTCGCCTCCTGTGCGGTGTTGGAGTGGGAATAAAGGGCTGTATCGTCCGCGTAGAACGCTAGGGACGTATCAGGGTGGGACGTAGTCTGGTCCACTCATTCGCTACTTTTATCACAGTTTGTTCAATAAAGCTGTGGTTTTATTATTAGTTTTCATTTTAGCCGTTTGCCGTTGCTTTGTAAAATAAAGTATTCGTTTTGTGAACAGTTTCCCTATTTTTTAAGGGATATTTTTATTGTTGTAACAAAAGTATTGTTTAGTTTTTGCGTATAGAAAGACGTAATAATTAGCCGATCATCAGTTAATAATTCTTTCATTGGTACATTATCTTTTGCCGGAATCTTCGAAATCAGAATGTCTGGGAATATGTGCGCAGTGTATAAATGTAATAACACTTGCAAAAATTTAACAAAGAAGATTTTTAAAAAAGAAAGAGAATTGCCATATTCTCTTGTACACGATTTTTGCAAATTGCGTACTATCATTCGAATGAATTTTCAAAATTTAAAAGCAAAAATCAAAAACAGGAAGAGAAAGCATAGTGATGGCAACACAGGGGATACTGCCAGAAAAAATACCAGAAAAAGTCCCACCAGAAACAACATATTGGAGCAGAATTGTCATATTTTATTAAATGATTACTCCTCTGGCTGTATGTTACCTATGTTTAGTTTTATTCTTTTAATCATTTATTTTCAACATTATGCATATTTTAACAACATGTAATAATGTAGTATATATTTCTCTAATCAGTGCCTAACAGATCTGGCCTCGAGGACAATAAATTAAACTAACTATATTAATACATCGTTGTATATCCAATTTATACCTAATTGTAATTTAACTAATTTAAGAAATCTGTTATAATTATTAATAGTTCTAATATTTATAGACAAGTTGTTGTATTTCTTTGATGCTTGGTGAATTGGGTTGCTTAATCCTATATTAGTCCTAGATTCCAAACAGTAGATATTTCTTTGTGATCTAGTTTGGTGACTATGTACATTATTAGTGAACAATATGTTGACATATTAGACCTTTGGTTTTTATTAATAATTCTTTACATTAATTTTACTGCCCTAATTCCAAGATAGTGCACAGCAGAGGCAGAGATAAATAAAGTGCACAGTTTAGTAACTTTCAATTCTTTATATAGTTTCTCTGTGTCAAATAATCTGTCATAATTAAAGATAATTTTTAAGATTTTATTTTGGAGCACTTGAATAGAATTAATTATTGTTTTGCCACAAATTCCCCAAATTGGAATTAAATATCTAATGTGAGACAGAAAGGAGGCATTATAAATACTAAATTTAGATTTATCTGAGAGATAGCTTTTACACTTATAGACCATAGGTATCATATTGGACTTACTTTATCTATAATATCCTGAGTATGTACATTCCAATTTAATTTATTGTCTATTATGAGACCCAGATACCTAATATGCTGTACTTCTTCAATGACCAAATTATTTATATTAATATTTACTTTGTCCACTTTGCAGTTTTTTTGGTTTAAACATAATGAATTTTGTTTTATTAATATTGATTTTTAGTTTATTCGAATAAAGCCAATTTTGTTATATCTTTAGGTCCTCATTAATAGCATCCATCAATGCCCCCTCATCCGGATCCGCTCCCTCGCAATTTCATAATAATCCAAGTAATCATATATTTTTTTAAATTTAATGTAAGTTTCTAAAACATTTTGATGAGAAATGTTCATTTCATGTTGTCCCAAATTCCTATGGTTACAATCTTCTATAAGCTAAATGCAAAACATTATCAAAATTTACTGGGTAAAAGGGAAATAAACATAATCAAAAGGCTAAACCATATAATCTTGGTATACAAATAACGCATTAAGTTATTCCCAGTGGGCCAGGTGACGTCACTGTTGCTGAGACGCACGGGCGAGTTTGGCGGACAAATATCGCTGATTCGGCTATCCTATTAGGTTAAAAGTTCTTGGCCGGGAGGGACCACGGCCTTCAATATGATATAGCTCAAGTTGCAGAAAACATTGCAGATTGGGTACGATAAGCATCCTTAAAAAATATGATATATAGCCCCATGTCGCCGAAAACATTGCAGATTATGCGCGATAAGCATCCACCGAAAGGAGTGGCCCGTCAATGCACTTACTATCCCTACTCATGATACTCTAATGATTACAATGATCAAGTCGATATGTCGTAATAGACCCTTCTGATAGATACTGCTGCTAAGCTCAACACCCTATGATGTGTGATCAAGTAATCACAAGCGAGGCGACTTCATAGGAAGACCAGGACTTAATAGGATTCAATCCCGGAAGTCCTTCACCCGACATGCAGTAGAAAATCCCCTAGAAGTGTTGAAGCACAGGTCGGAATTCGCAGAGTTTTTAGTCGGTATGCCATTTTGGAGAGTTCCGCACTACCCACCGCTATACCAGGGGGGTGTGCATAAGCGAGCATTTTCTCAGATCCCCCAAAAAACACCCTATCGTATCATCTGTTATTTGTCTCACTTCTATCGTACCATCAGGATTTTATTTACTTTTGAATCAGGTACCCTGTCACCTTTTGTGTCTCGTGAATAGGCCGATAAAATTTTAGGATTATGATGATGATCTTAAATAGAATGATTGAATGAACGACTTCGGCTCGAGAATACAGACATTTTAACTGCCTACATAAATTTCTCGACTATGCAAGATTTATGATTAACTTTAGATTACTTTTGAACTTTGAATTAACTGAACTGAACTGCACTGTACGGTTTTGTCTAGAACTATTCAGGGTTTTCCGTATGTTTTGGAGCATCCCTAGCGCTTTTATTTTTAGAGCTAGAAAAAACTTTAAATTACCAAAGTTATAGGGCTTTTCATGAGCCTCCAAGATTTTTAACACAGATAATAAACGAGCATCGTAAAGCTGTAAAAAATATCAACTTGCGTATTTTAATATAATAATAATTTATAATAGAGAGCAACTGAATGGCATATAGCATTTACGTATTATTAATGTCTTAGAAAATGTCATGCTTGATAAAAGGTGTTGCTTAAAGAAAGATGACTTCTATTTTACCGGTAAATTGGAGAAAAAATATTTTGAAGTTTCACTCTTATTTCCACTGCCAAAATTCAACATTTTGGGACACACTGTAGGAAGTTGCACAGAAAGACAGTAGCAGCACAGCGTTAGTAAATAGGCAAGTTTTCGCGAGGTTAATCCAGCATAAACTGTTTAGGTTTTGAGCATAATCTAACGTGTTCGCGACATAACCTAGAGTAGAGGAAATGTTGATGACGTCATCGATAGGTTAGCCAAACATAATCCGGTCTGGAGAGGGTTTTGCTTGGGTTATGTCATTTGCATCAGACAAAAACTAGCGTTTTCGCCAACAAAACCGAAGTAACTCCAGTGTAGCATACATTTATGTTGGTGGGGATAGGTACATGACGTATAAAGGTTAATTCATCATAAATTAGCATAATCTAAACCCAATACGAAAAATTCCTTTTGATTACGTTAGCATTCAAGGACATTAACTTAATGAAGTACTGGTCAACATTTGTTGGTCTATACAACTGTTACTGGTGTGCTGCACTACATATCTATTCACCTAAATACATTAATATCTATTTCATATTTACCTGAATAGTACTTTGATTAAGTCACTAGACATAGACTTTTCTTTCATTTGGGTAAACTCTTTAGCTTCGCATAGCAATCTATTTATGCAAGCTTGTCCATTAAGTCCCATTCTGAAACAGTTTTTCAATTAATTCATATAGTTGCTTTAAATAAATTAGTCGAAAATATAACTAACTGAAGCATTAAAGTTTGTTATAAAATAGACGATCTAGACTTGCTATATTCAAATTGGGTTACATAAAAAGAGTCATTACATCACTTGTGTGTAATGATTCTCGTTATACGTAACTCAAATAAACCTAAATGAATAATCTAATAAGCTCTTACTGTGTATGTCGCAGATACAAATTATTTAAGTTATTTCTGAAAGTGCAGATTTAGTGTGAATACTGTGAATTGTAAAAATATATCTATAATAGTTTTTAAATTAATAAATTATAAGTTATTGAATAAAGTGCACCAATAATGATATTTAATAATTTCACCTTGAATTAAAATATATTTTAATGATAATTTAAAAAAAACGTCTATTTTACAAGAATCTTACCATTTTATGCTAATAAGTTTAATAAACCTATAAATAAAAGTAGTATAGATTCTAAGAAATATTATGTAGGGGAGAGGCCCGTACCTAGGGACGGCATGTACCTTGGGACAGTATAGCAATTCCCCCTTTTACCTTTCATTTCTCAAATTTTATTTCGATTTTAATTGAAATTATTTGTATAAGTAAAAGTAAAAGTTAAATGTTCCTTGAGTTACTCTGTCGCTGCTCAGATACGTCTTATTGCGGTGGTCCTAGGGGTGTGAGTTCGAATTTTGAAAATTTAAATTTATGGGCGCCAGGTCCAGAGTAGACCAAAAGATAAGAAAAGATAAGTTAAGTTGATCGAAAGATAAGAAAAGGTAAGTTAAATTGACCAAAATATAGGAAAAGATAAGATAATCGACCGCTAGTATTAGCTATATTATCTAAATGAGGCAAGTAAGCGCAAGAAATAAAAGGTACAATTTCCTGATTATTTTTAATAATAACCTTCGACTCAATCATCACATTTCCTTCAAACTACTGTGAAGCATTTAATACCCTGTAGAGGTCAAAAAAAATTCAACATATATCAATCTGAATTGATTCGAGAAAATCCTATAATTAAATCGCTAACTTGGATAATACCTATTTGCAAACATTGCCATCAAATCCCATCGTCCTCCGCCAGGTTGGAGAACACCGAAGTACATAGTCTGGAGCTGATCAACGACAGTTTGTGACAAGAGGGGCTGCATTGTATTGGCTGGCAGGAACGTCAAACTGGTGAGAGCAGTTTGATTACGGGGAGTGACGCCCCCGCCATTCCGAGTTGCCACGGGATGTGGCCCATCAAATCCCATCCTCCTCCCCCAGGCTGGAGAACACCGAAGTACAAAGTCTGGAGCTGATCATTAGGGAGTGACCCAACAAACCCTATTTTTACCCCTGTCAGACTAGGGACCACCAAAGGAAAGAGTCTGAGGCCGATGCATCCAGTGGAAGCGGCCATAGGTGGTAGATGCATACGCCTACTCGCATCGTCCGGTGAAAGACCACCCCACCAGAACTGGGAAGCGCTAAGTGGTTTTCCCGAATCACGTTCCGTTTCCGCGCTGGTGGTTCCGGGTTCCACAGTAGGAATATAATAATATGGACATGATGGTGCTTCCAGGATCAAAATATTCCGGAGGTAAATTCCCCGGCCATTCGGATCTCCGGGCGCTGGGTGGCCCTGGGAGCCCTTCATTCCGCATTTCACAGACAGCAAAGATACCAAACCAATTTAGAATTGATTTCTGCAACATAAGAGGCCTAAATACAAACATAAATTCGGTACACCAACATCTACAAGCAAATAGACCACACATACTAGCCCTTACAGAAACACAAGTATGTTCTACAACAACAACAGTGAACTACCCTTATCCTGGTTACGACTTACATACCCGATTTAGACATAAGTTCGGAATATGCCTTTTTGTCCGAAGCGACTTATCATGTCACCGAGAGGAAACACTCGAACCGAACAACCTTGACGTCGTGTGGCTCAAGTTCACCGCCAAGGGATTAACCAAGTTTATATGTTGTCTCTATCGCCCTCCGAGCGATAGAGCCTACCAAAGCTTTTTTCAACAGTAGCTACCACTTTTGACTCAATACAGGTTGATCACCCCACTTCAGAAATAATCGTTCTGGGAGACTTCAACGCCCACAACACCAACTGGCTCAAACATCACAACAAGACCGACAACGAAGGTAGAGAGGCTGAAGCATTCGCCATCAGCTGCGGGCTTACTCAAATTGTAGATGAACCAACTCGAATCTCAGAGAGGGGCGAATTCGCCGCCCTCCTGGATCTTTTTCTAACCACCAATCCTGACCAGTACACAGTTACAGTTGGTCCGCCATTGGGTACTTCCGACCACAAACTTATTACAACGGTTTGTGAATTGCCACTCATACAGAAGGATCCACCATTGCCTCGCAAAATCTGGCATTACAATTCTGCAAACTGGGACGATCTAAGGGAGTTCTACCTAGATTTTCCTTGGCTAGACGTCTGCTTTGGCGCTGACGATCCATCAGTCTGCTGCGAAAAGATCACGCAAGTAATCTCCTCAGGAATGGAAGCATACATCCCAAATTCCATCAAGTTACCATCAAAAGGAAAGCCCTGGTTCGACAGAAGATGCGAAAGAGCTGTGGGTAGGAAACAGCAAGCCTACAAGTACTGGCAGCAAAATCAGACCGCTGAAAATCGCAATTATTTTGTCGAAGCGAGAAATGAACGCAAGTGTATTATCGACGAAACTAAGGACAAACACAATCAAAGGATCAGGAATAAACTTTTGCAATGCCCCAGTGGCTCCAGGAATTTCTGGTCGGTAGCAAAGGCAGTAAGTAGCAACTTTACAGAAACGTCTCTCCCACCTTTGACAGACGAACGTGGCATCACGGCGACTACAGCCAAGGAAAAAGCAAACATGCTCTCCAAAATGTTTTCTTCGCACTCTACCTTGGACGTCCCCCAAGGCAAGACTCTCCCCACCATATCGAACATCAACACTACCATGGCAGAAGTCAAATTTCATCACCGTGATATTCGTAAAATCCTTAAAAATCTAGATACGCAAAAGGCATCAGGACCGGACGGAATACCTGCCATCATGTTAAAGAACTGCGCCAACGAACTAACACCCGTTTTTTCCAGGCTTTTTTCTCTGTCTTACGGAAAAGGGATTTACCCATCTTCTTGGAAAGTCGCTCGAGTGCAACCTGTTCCAAAAAAAGGCAAGAAAACCACGCCCTCAAACTATCGTCCAATTGCCTTGCTTCCAATAATCTCCAAAGTCATGGAACGTGTAGTCAATCAGCAACTGCTCAAGTACCTCGAGAACAACAAAATAATCAGCGAAAATCAATACGGCTTTCGCAAAGAGAGATCGACAGGAGATATATTGGCCTATATCACGCATATATGGAGTAGGGCAATTGAGAACTACGGAGAGTCTCGAGCGATTGCGTTGGATATTTCAAAGGCATTCGACAGAGTTTGGCATGACGGACTGCTCAACAAACTACCGTCCTTCGGACTGCCAGCCTCTCTCTGCAGCTGGCTAGCCAGTTTCCTTAAGAGCCGATCTCTGCACGTTGCAGTCGATGGAGACATCTCGGACCCATTCACCATCAACGCGGGCGTGCCTCAGGGCGCAATACTTTCACCAACTCTGTTCCTCATCTATATTAATGCCCTGCTGACCGAAACAAATAATCCTGTTTACAGTTTTGCAGATGACAGTACCCTTGTCTCCCACTTTAGATCAGAAAAACCCTTACCAGCGACTGAGACTCATCACCGCAGACAGGAGCAGATTACAGCAATTAATCAAGACCTGGAGAAAGTTCAAACTTGGGGCGACCAAAATTTGGTCCAGTTCAATGCAGCAAAGACCCAAGCAGCCACGTTTACCAAGAGGGCCAATACAGCGGGCCCTGACATCATTATGGCAGGGTCGACCATTCCTTCATCCTCGTCAATCGGACTGCTGGGTATCTCGGTCAACAGCAATATGTCCTGGCATGACCACGTTGCTAACATCGCAAAATCAGCCTCCCAGAAGCTTGGTGCGCTATTTCGCAACAAAAAACTCTATACACCGCAGCAGTTGCTCTTGCTCTACAAAGCGCAAATAAGACCGTGCTTAGAATATTGCTCACATATCTGGGGTGCCGCACCAAAGCACACCCTAAAGCTGCTGGATTCCATTCAGAAGAGAGCTGTGCGTCTCGTCGGCGACCCGGAGTTGACCCGGAATCTAGATAGTCTGGAACACCGCAAACATGCAGCCGAGATATCTTTGTTTTACAGATACTTTCACGGCAGATGTTCTCAGGATTTGGTCCGCCTCATCCCGCCCCTGGCAGCTCCTGTCAGACAGTCACGACAGACGGCAAGAGCGCACCAGTTCGTCGTACAACTGGAAACACCTAGAACATCGCTTTACAAGAACTCCTTTGTCTGGCGCACTGCATCACTGTGGAAGTCACTCCCAGGACATCTGTTTCCCACAAATTACAACTTACAAATATTCAAGAGCCGTGTCAATCAACATCTTCGCACACACACCGCTCGTCGAGCGCCATAGGGTCTCCCTTTAGTGTCTGTGCCACTGCCATAACAAAAAAAAAAAAAAAAAACTGCAAATCTCGGTTTTTGCAGACGAAATTGTCTTTATGACCCTAATTAAAATTAATGATCCTGATAAGCTAATAGTCCTTAAGTTACAATCAGTCCACTAATAAGTCAAGAAACTTCGCTACAAAATTATCCAAATTACTAGGATTCCCAGAATTGAGTAAAATCAAATTGATATTAAAATATTGACTTTCGACAGAAAATTGTTTTTATGAAATAATTGTGAAATCTAACAGACGTCTCTGAAAAAAATCCAAGTTATATCTTTCAGTATATATTAAAAACTTCTCATGTGAGATAGGTAGCTCTAGCCAGGATAATAATAAAACTTATTAAGCAATAAGTGAAGAAAAGATAATTACTGAATGAATGATTACTAAAGTTTATAGTCTTAATTTTGGTTTTAAACTTCCAAAAATTAATTCCAAATATATACAGAGTATTTACTCTTAATAATATCGAGTACCCACTAATATGACAGAATATTAAAGCACCATATCATATAGAGGTGATAAAGATAATTATTTTGACTGATCAGGTCAAAATCCAAGTTAGTTAAAAGCCTTAAGATACTATTGCAATTTAGTCATTTAAATGTACAATCAGCTAAATACAATTAGGGTTCAAAATAGACAATCTTATTTTGAGATATTATTATGGTAAATGAAATATGTACAGTAATAATTATCCATGTACAAAGTTACTTAAAGTTAAAGATAGGTAAGACGATTTGGCCATAAGGCAAGATAACTGTACAATAAGATAAATGTACAATCAGGTAATCGTGAGATACGATAAGACAAAAGTATACTTAATTAGAGATAGGTAAGATAATTTTGAAATATAATCCGAAATGTACAATACAGTACGTAAATGTACCATAAGCTAAATTTACAAGATATAAATATGAAATTAAATTTTGAAATGTTGGTTTTTCTGTTGTTAAGAAATCATGTGGGGTATTTAAACATATCTAAAAAAATCACTTATCTTTATGGACTTCCAGACAACGAGAATGCTCAGGGCCTCCAAGCGCTTCACAACCACGGAGTCCTCCCGACTATATAGTTTCCACTTCTCAAATCAGCAAATCGCTACCCCCGGGCTACGATTTAAGAATGGAGCATTGTCCTAGAATCCAGATTAAGTAATCCCCCAAAAGTGGTATTAAGCTCCAGTTCGAGAATGATTAGTACTTGGCCTTAGGAATAATTAAAAGTTGGTGTTTCCATTGGATTTTGAAAAAGCGAAATTCCTAAGAGTTCACACTGAGATCAGAATGAGATTCCAGTGAAATACAAGTGAGATACAAGTAAAAGCCTGAAATAAAAAAACGAACATCAGACGTCTCAAAATGGCGTCCGCAAATAATTACCTGTTGTTATGGCTCATTCTCCTTCAGGTTTTGGCTAATCCATCCTAGGGCGCGACAGAGTCGAACATTATGATAAAATCCAGACTAGCTGCTTCCAATTCCAAAGGAATTAGACCATAATGAAAATTTTACCGACACTATTACCTAGCCTTGCTGAAAGTCTGGTCTCGAACTCACCAAAGAGGCTCGTGATCTCGTTCCCATCGGTTTTATGCACTCGTACTCGTAAAAAACTGGTTCTCGACGAAACACACGAAGTCAGATTACAATATCCGATTTGGCACGACATCAATTCAAATACCGCCGACTATGTAAACATGAACTCACTTCCTAATTAGAAAGTTGCACAATATCTCGATCAAAACTCCTTTACCAAACATTCAAAAACACGTAACTGACAAAAACAAAGCAGCTAGTATGTCCAAACCTCAAAAAACAACGTTATATTAAGAAAATTACTCGCTGATGTACTGCTGGTTGCCTATCTACATCGCCCACTTTTCATATTAAATTCAAGACGCCGCGCCACTACTACATGCCGGCCTCCCAGTAGCGTAGCAAATTAATTTCATTAAAAATAAGTCCAATGGTGTGCTATAGTATATTGAAGTTTATGAATGCAAGAAAATAAATTAATTGCTTTTGGATATTTAACCGAGAACTGATACAGAAAATTCGAATTTACTGACATTGGAACGAGCATATCCAAATGATTGTTACAACAGAAGCCTTAAAGCGACATCTGTCCGCCTGTTGAGAAAACACTGTGAAAGGATGGACACCTAACTATGTCGGTACGAAGTTATCTGTAATTATAATAGTGAATGTCAATATGGCTGACAAATACAGCACATGTTAAGTTCGTATGCTGTAAAAGTAAATATTTTGTGCCTAGCATTGAGTGTTAAAAGATCAAACGTAAGTAAATTTTTGTACTTCTTTTTTTAAGTTCATAAACTGGTATACCTTTTGCAAGAATCGCTTAATTAAAACATACAGGAAACCCGTGTTTTTTTTTTCAAAACAGCATGTTTTTATAATTGTGTGTGTTCCTGTACCTTGGGACACCTTTAGTACTGTACCTTGGAACAACTGTTCTTTCCTATTGTCCCAAGGTACAAGACAATATTTTTTGTTACAGATGCCGCGAAGTAAGCAAGGGATCAAAAGAAATCCAGTTGATAAAAATTATGTGCAAGCTGCAGCACATCTAGTACTTAATGAAGAGTGGTCTGTCAGACAAGCCGCCCAGGAATGCGGTATATCAAAATCTACGTTGGCTCGCCATTTACAACATCATAAATCATCTGAATGGGAAGAGTTTCAATATTTTCTAAAAATTATGTTCGTAGAGTTTTTATAGTGATCAAGATGAAGAACAATTAAAAACTTACCTTGTGCATGCATCTCAAATGCATTATGGCTTGTCAAGAAAAAAATTTAGAGTATTAGCTTTGGATTTTGCTCAAGTTAACAATAAGCCACATCCTGAAAAATGGAATTCAGAGGGAATGGCTGGAAAAAACTGGTATTACGAATTTATGGGTCGCCATAAAGATGCGCTCTCATTACGAAAACCTCAAGCCACCAGTCTTGCCCGATCAACAAGTTTCAATCGCCACAATGCTGGTTTTTTTTGAGAAATTAAAGAATGTGCTAGGTCGCTATAACTTCTCTCCAGAATGTATCTACAACATTGATGAAACTGGCCTTTCTACTGTGCATACCCCTGTTAACGCCATTGCAGCTAAAGGCTCGAAACAAGTAGGCCACATGACATCGGGGGAAAGGGGAGTCAATATTACCATGATTGCCGCAATCAATGCAATAGGAAACAGCGTGCCGCCTGCATTCGTTTTTCCTCGAGTACACTTTAAAGACAATAT
>MU195240.1:1371-16340 GCA_016904865.1 Pissodes strobi | reverse complement strand
TGCTTTCTACATGGACTTAATCCGGTACATTGAACACTTCGTCCCTTACCGCTAATTAGGTAATTTGCTGTTTTTATTATTTGTATTACAATAAAAGCTTACTTGTAAAAGTGTGAGGTTTCTGCTAGTCTTAATAATATATTTAATGGACATCATTTATAAATGAAAGGATATTATGGAGATGACCCTCAGCTGTAAATCATCTTTATTTTTTTTTTGTATATTTTACATATTGTCTAAATTTATATATGTTTACAATATATTTTATATATTGTAAAAAGTGTTTTAGAGGTAAAATTAAATAATACTCTTAAGAGGCAAAATTAGGAAAATCTATATTAAAGACAAAATTACCATATTTTTATTTTCTCGCACTAGACTATACGTGTGTCAAACTCAGAGCTCTTGAACTAGTCTAATTTTGTATTGGTGGAACTTCTCACTCTTCAATAGACGATTTACCCACATATGTGATGTGTTGTTATCCAGGATAATAATTCGCGTAGAGAGGTATGGATTTTACTCTATACCAAGCAAGACATTTAAAGCTCACCACCTGTCGCGGTTTTTGGACGTCCAAATCTTGAAACGTGTTTTGTATGGCCCGTTGTGTTGTATTAATTAAGACGTTGTTTACTGTGGACCGTATACTATTGGATTTATGTTGAGATACTTATCTTTAAAAATATCACAAACTTCTTGCGGCGTTCACCTTTAACCATCTTAACCCATAAACGTAAATATTTCATTTCTATTTGCTGTGTTTGCGTTTTACTTAACAATCCATAATTTGCATAAAATTCGATATAATTTCAAAATACTACAAGAAACTTAAACCACTATTAAAGCTGATATACTATGAAATAGAAATTCATTATGAAAGCGTAATTCAATGTCATAGTCAGAAATTCCTAACGTCTACTTTATGTCACAAATTTCCGACCCCTTCTTATAATTATTCTATCAGTTTTCTCAGTTTTTCTCTAAAAGTATTTCTTATGGTATTTAAATGCGAATATTAAAAAAAAAGATTGGGCTTAGACATTTGTACCTAATGTCAGAGTTGGTAAAATTCTTAGCTGAATAATTTTGTTAATATACAGTGTGTTCTAATTAAAATCTATATAGTTTTGTCACAATTCCGGAAAGACTGTAAACTTGGCAATATTGCAAATGACACTAACACAGCTACAGTCCGAGAAAAGGTATTTAAGATATTTAAATTGTTTTATACTTTTGTAACACACTATATATATTACACTAATTTCGTTATTTTTAGAAGTACTCAAATCCTCTGTTACTAGTCTGGATTATCTTTGAGCGATAGATATTTAAAATCATATTATACAGAAAATACGTAATTGATGTTCCTAAATGTTATTTTATTCTATAAACGACAATTTGTTTTATTTAATAGAAAAATTAGATAATTCATATTTAAAATGGAAAGTATCACAAGAATACCAATAGTATTCTTATATTGAATTAAGTTTGTATGATTAATCCAAGTCCAAGATAGTTAGGACATAACTCGTTAAAGCTTTTTATATAGTAGATTATGTTTAATATATCCCACAGACATAAAAACATGAAACACAATGCTTCATTCATAAAACCCCTGGAAAGGCGATCTGTTATTGTTTGCAATGTTATTGAAAATAACTAACAGATGGGTGAGAGAAAGGCATATTCCGGCCCTGGATGACAACAATGTTCAGTGTTTGTAATCTGTTGTTCCCAGTCGCGTATCGATCAGTAAGACACGGGTGAAAATGGTTAAAATAAAATATAATTTTGTGATTCCGATTTGTTTCTTAAATCAGATTTAGATCCTTAGATGATTATTTTTTAGTTGATAGATTATAAGAGGGTGCTTCACAGACTTTTAGATTTAGATACTTTAAAAATCATAAATTATTGATGGATGAATGAAAGTAGTTGAAAATAAATTAGTTAAATGAAGAGTAAAGGCTGTGTGCATGCACGAAACATAATAAATGAAACAATCTTTGTATTCCATGCAAATTTTTGACGTGTAAACATCTTACGCGGCGGTATGAGGGTAAATCTCGGCAAATGTAACGAAATGTGTGGGCGGGGCGGCAGTGTGGGGACGGAAATGCGCAAACCGATTCTAGCCGCTAGGGCGGTATTATATATAATTTTGCCATTTAAAATCGTTTTAAACGGATTTTAGACGATAAAAAGCATATTTGAAATTAAACGAACCGTCAAAAATATTATTTTTTAATTATCATATTCGCAGTGTATTTGGACCCATAGCATAGCTTATTTTTAATGGACGGGACGGGACGGTTGAATTTAAAATGAATTTTCGCTTCAAAATCCACGACAAATTCGTCCGAAGCCACGGCTAACATCCTAAAAAAGTCCGAATTTTCGGATTTTTACACTATTTTAACATTTAAAATCGTTTTTAAACGGATTTTAGACGATAAGAGAGCTTATTATTATTATAAATTAAACGAACTGTCAAAAGTATTTTTCAGACGCCCGGATGTTTAAAACAATATTGGATCATAGCCCTCTTCTAAAATTTGCAAAATTTGGTTATTGACTTTCCCAAATCAAAGAATGTCGGCCCAAGATGACTAGATAAATAAGAAATAAGCTGTGTCCATAGGTTGATGTTATTCTTGGTGGCATTAGATTTTCGTGTCGAATTTGTGCAGTGATATAATCCACTCCGAAGCTGCCAGTAAGTATTATTAAAGAATCCTAACTAATATTATAAATGCGAATGTGTTTGTTTTTATTCTATGAACAAGCTAAAACGGACAGGTAGCTGCCATAGCACGTGGAAAATACCAGTTCCCATCCGATCGCTGAAGTTAAGCAACGTCGGGCGTAGTTAGTACTTGGATGGGTATCCACCAGGGAACACAACGTGCTGTTGTAATTTTTTACAACCGATGTCGTTATAGGATATGTTTACACGACATCAGTCTCGAGTACTAGCAGACTCGCTCAACATTTTTTTTGAATCCAAAAAGGACTTCTAAAAGTGGCGTAACAGAGCGTTTTCGGCCTAAGCCATCATCAATCTTACCTGAACAGTAAGCAAAAGAACCACCCACTAGTGGAGTCAGAGACTATGAAGAATTTTTAGGCAAAGAAAATGATAAAATTGACATTGTTATGTTTAGATACAAAATTGTATAGAATTTGAAAGGGGGTAATTAAAAGTGTAAATTAAGAATGATTACTTTTTGTGATTTTTTAATGAGTAGAAAGAAAGGGAATTTAGGTTCCTTTTTTTCTAGGGCTGTGATATATCCGATTATAGAGATAATTTAAGGTTGAACAATCGGGCCTTAAATTAGATTTAATAACTGGAGAATCAATCTTTTATGACTGTGTGCTATTTTATCAATAAGTTATTAATTCTCTATGGCAACGTTTCCTAAACCCACTTAGAAAACTTACCAATAGATGCGAATACCGGCCAGTAATACAGTGGAGAGCTAGGTGCGTGGATTCATCGGTACACTTTAATAAAGTTATTAGGCGCCACCTAATTAATTAAGACTCAACTAGAAAAAATTTACAATATCATTAAATCCTGAAAAGTAATTTTTGGAAAAGCTTATCAATAAGACATAATATTTCTCTAAAATAAATGCTTTATTTTTTCCCTTCTATGGATGAGATCCCTTGATAAAAAAAGAACAATTATACAGTACATTTTACATCACATGTATAAACAATAAAGCAATAAGAAAAAAACGCTTACATAATATTGACTATAATAAACAATCATGTCAGATATAAACTGGCAGCCATAGGTAAATAATATTACTTACAAATCATGAAGTAGGTATTTCTAATCTTAAAATATTCTCCAAATTAATACCAGTATTAGTATATATACGGACCATGCATCTCCAAAGCACTTCAAGTCAGAAAGTTTATCGACGCCCATCAGATCTACATCGAGGCTGACCTATCTCCAGCTCAGCTGAAACAACTTCAGGATACGAAAGATGAACTGCGGGTTCGTCGTACAAACGGGGAGCAAAATCTCATTTTGGGGTATGTTAACGGTATTCCAACAATAACTGCAAAAAACCGAGATCTCTTACAATCTGAACTAACGACTTAACCTGCTTCTACCAGAATGTCAGAGATCTACGTACTAAGACGCATATATTTTACAGTTGCGTCTTCTCCTCAGATTATGACGTCATTGCTGTTACCGAGTCCTGGCTCCAGCCGGATATCCTGGACTCAGAACTTTTTCCAGACTCATATATCATATAACGCTCTGATACAAGAACAGACCGAATGGACGAACCAGAGGAGGGGGAGTCATGCTTGGTCTTCACAATAGACTCAGTTCTGAACTACTGGATCTTTCAAATATCAGTAACACCGTGCCAATTATAGACTTCTTAGGTTGTAAGCTCACTATAAATTATTTTGTGTTTTACGTATTTATTATATACATCCCTCCTTCTGCCACCAGCGCCAACGCCGAAACTTATCTTGATCTCTTCTCGTCACTAGACATAATGCTTTCTAAAAACTTAATTTTTCTGGGCGATTTCAACATTCCCTCCTTTTCATTCACTGTTCCTTTTGGTCCCAGACACAAAGGTTTATTAAACCTCAGCGAGTTCCTCCGCCTTAAACAGTATAATACTGTCCCAAATTTAAATAATCGTTTCCTTGACCTTGTTTTCGCCAACTTTGCGGTTAATGTAGCTCATAATGATGTGCCTCTGGCCGAGGAGGATCCACATCATCCTGCTCTGTCTCTTGATTTTCAAGCGGTACTTCCTCATGCCGTCAACTCAACTTTCCTGTGAACAACGCTCAACCACCCCGCTTGAACTTTCGTAAAACTGATTATCCCCGGTTGTATGCGTCGTTATTGCACACTGACTGGTCTCGCGTTCTTGAATCTCCTGATGTTCTCAGCGCATGTCAGCCTTTCTATGAGATTCTTAATAATAGCTTTGCTGCCTATACACCTCTTATGCAACCCAGAAGAAGGCCTTTTCCCGTCTTGGTTTTCAAGAGAATTCATTGACAACATCTTCAGGAAAGAAAGATTGCGTCTTCAACTTCAGACGCGCGACTCTGCCTTCTACCAGACAAAGTATAGTTCTTTGCGTAGGCTAATTAAATCACTTAGTCAGAGGGACTATAAGGACTTCATTGGGACTGCTGAGCGAAATATAAACAACAACCCCTCCAATTTTTGGTCTTGCGTTCAAAGTAAAAAGGCTCAGTCCCGCATCCCAGCCACCATGATCTACTCTACGACCATGGTCCTCATAATATCGTATCTGCCTTTGCTGACTTTTTTGGAAGTATCTATGGGCGACCCGAGCACGTGGATTTGTGCACTCAAACGGAACACTGTGAGCTCATTGACATTCCCACAGTCACTTCCGAGGAAGCAGAGTCGGCTTGCAAAATGCTGAAAAATAAATCAACATATGGGCCGGACGGAATTCCCAGCTTTTTGGTTAGAGACTGTTCCTCAATCATGAGTGCTCCTCTTTGTCATATTTTCAACTTGATCTTGGGCACTGATGTGTTTCCGGAGGTTTGGAAGATTGCCAGGGTTTGCCCTATTCTCAAAAAAGGCGATCCATCTCTAGTAGAAAATTATCGTTGCATTTCCATATTATGCAACTTTTCCAAGGCGCTAGAGATTGTCTTACAGGAATACCTATTCTTCAAAATACGTAACAGATTGTCAGTTCATCAACACGACTTTTTTCTAGAAGATCATGTATGACTAATCTCTGCTCTTTCTCCTCTAACGTCTGCTACGCCCTTAACCGCAGAAGTCAAGTGGATGTCATTTACACAGACTTTTGCAAAGCATTTGATCAAATTGATCACACATTTTACTACGGAAGGCATTTGACCAGTTCGGTTTCTCCAACAAACTCATCTTAGCATTGGAATCTTATGTCTTCAATCGTCGTCAATTTGTCGAAATCGAGGGTTTTACATCGGAACCTTTTGTACCGACGTCAGGTGTCCCCCAGGGGTCCAACCTGGGGCCACTGCTGTTCAACATATTCATCAATGATCTGGTCTCTCTGAGTGCAGCTCTCTCGCCTATGCTGCCGATCTGAAAATGTGCCACCGCATCGATGCATTCGAGGACTCTTCAAGCCAGTATTGATACGGTCAGTAGGTGGTGTGTATTTAACAGACTTCGCTTAAATATCTCCAAGTGCAACGTTGTTTCCTACTCTCGATCTAAAAATGCAAGTCTTTTTAATTACACCATTAATGATTGCACCTTGATTAGGCGCACTATGGTGAGGGATCTAGGGGTTGTTTTCGATGAGAAATTCTGTTTCACCAGTCATATCGATCAGATGGTGGCTAACGCTTCTAGAGCTTTGGGTTTTATACTGAGAACTTGCAAACACTTTTCAAACATATCCACCCTTAAGCTCTTGTATTACTCCTTCGTAAGATCAAAGTTGGACTACGGTTCTCTTGTTAGAAAGCCATTATCTATAATATAGGCTTTCTATAGGGCGAGACCAATCGGGATAAAAACTTCGTAACGGTACGTCAGATCGCTCTGGGACTTATACCTATCGACTTAGAATCGAAAAAAAAAATTTTGATTTTTTGTCTGTATGTATGTGTGTATGTATGTATGTGATGAAATCGATTACAGGTCGCAATTTTGAAGATAGCGACTTGAAATTTGGCATAGAGGTAGAGGTCCACAAACCCTCGGAACCTATTGATTTTGGTTACGATCGGTTAATATACAGGGTGTGAAAACAGGACAAGTTACCGTTTTTTGGCGTTTTTTGGCATTTTTGTCCGTGTAAACAAGGACCAACTTTTCTTTTTTTTTATGTCAAATGAAAGTATTCGGCAAGGCACGTATTTTTGTTCCTTTGCTCTTTTGCTCTAATTGTTATACAGGGTGTGAAAACAGGACAAGTTACCGATTTTTGGCATTTACAGGTCGCAATTTTGAAGATAGCGACTTGAAATTTGGCATAGAGGTAGAGGTCCACAAGTCCTCGAAACCTACTGAATTTGGTTACGATCGGTTAATATACAGGGTGTGAAAACAGGACAAGTTACCGTTTTTTGGCGTTTTTGGCATTTTTGTCCGTGTAAACAAGGACCAACTTTTCTTTTTTTTTTATGTCAAATGAAAGTATTCGGAAAGACACGTATTTTTGTCCTTTTGCTCTTTTGCTCTATTTGTTATACAGGGTGTGAAAACAGGACAAGTTACCGTTTTTTGGCATTTACAGGTCGCAATTTTGAAGATAGCGACTTGAAATTTGGCATAGAGGTAGAGGTCCACAAGCCCTCGAAACCTATTGATTTTGGTTATGATCGGTTAATATACAGGGTGTGAAAACAGGACACGTTACCGTTTTTTGGCATTTTTGTCCGTGTAAACAAGGATCAACTTTTCTTTTTTTTATGTCAAATGAAAGTTTTTCGGAAAGACACGTATTTTTGTTCCTTTGCTCTTTTGCTCGAATTGTTATACAGGGTGTGAAAACAGGACAAGTTACCGTTTTTTGGCATTTACAGGTCGCAATTTTGAAGATAGCGACTTGAAATTTGGCATAGAGGTAGAGGTCCATAAACCCTCGGAATCTGTTGATTTTGGTTACGATCGGTTAATATACAGGGTGTGAAAACAGGACAAGTTGCCGTTTTTTTGCATTTTTGTCCGTGTAAATAAGAATAAAATTCTTTTTTTTTATGTCAAATGAAAGTATTCGGTTAGACCCGTATTTTTGTCCCTTTGCTCTTTTGCTCTAATTGTTATACAGGGTGTGAAAACAGGACAATTTACCGTTTTTTGGCATTTACAGGTCGCAATTTTGAAGATATCGACCTCAAATTTGGCATAGAGGTAGAGGTCAACAAACCCTCGAAGCCTAATGATTTTGGTTACGATCGGTTAATATACAGGGTGTGAAAATAGGAAAACTTACCGTTTTTAGGCATTTACAGTTCGTAATTTTGAAGATAGCGATTTGATATTTGACATAGATGTAGAGGTCCACAAGTCCTAGGAGCGTATTGATTTTGGTTACGATTGGTTAATATACAGGGTGTGAAAACAGGAAAAGTTACCGTTTTTTGGCCTTTACAGTTCGTAATTTTGAAGATAGCGATTTGATATTTGGCATAGATGTAGAGGTCCACAAGCCCTCGAAGCCTATTGATTTTGGCTACGATCGGTTAATATACAGGGTGTGAAAATAGGAAAAGTTGCCGTTGTTAGGCATTTACAGTTCGTAATTTTGAAGATAGCGATTTGATATTTATCATAGAGGTAGAGGTCCACAAGCCCTCGAAGCTTATTGATTTTGGTTACGATCGGTCAATATACAGGGTGTGAAACCAGGACAAGTCATCGTTTTTTGCCATTTTTGTACGTGTAAACAAGGATAATATTCTTTTTTATGTCAAATGAAAGTATTCGGTAAGACACGTATTTTTGTTCCTATGCTCTTTTGCTCTAATTGTTATACAAGGTGTGAAAACAGGACAAGTTACCGTTTTTTGGCATTTACAGGTAACAATTTTGAAGATAGCGACTTGAAATTTGGCATAAAGTTAGAAGTCCACAAACCTTCGAAGCCTATTGATTTTGGTTACGATCGTTTAATATACAGGGTGTGAATACAGGTCAAAATACCGTTTTTTGGCATTTACAGGTCGCAATTTTGATGATAGCGACTTGAAATTTTGCATAGAGGTAGAGGTCTACAGACCCTCGAAGCCTGTTGATTTTGGTTCCAATCGGTTAATATACAGGGTGTGAAAACAAGACAAGTTACCGTTTTTTGGCATTTACAGGTCGTAATTTTGAAGAGAGCGACTTGAAATTTTGCATAGAAGTAGAGGTCCACAAACCCTCGAAGCCTATTGATTTTGGTTACGATCTGTTAATATACAGGGTGTGAAAACAGGACAAGTTACCATTTTTTTGGCATTTTTGTTCGTGTAAACAAGGACCATCTTTTCCTTTTTTCGGTGTCAATTTATAAGTAGAGGTGAAAGTATGTTAGCATTTTTGTTGACAACATGGTTACCATAGCAACCAATTAATAATATGTAAATCACTAATAAAAGATATAGTATGGTACTTAGAATTGTTTATGAAGTCTAATTTGATACTAAAAAATTGGTTGCTATGGTAACCAAAAAAAGTAAAAAATCGTCTTAATTCGTCAATCGTACGACTTAGAGATTTGATATTTGGTATTTAGGTAAAGATTAAAAAAAATTACCGATTGACGTTGACAAGTCGGTTACCATGGCAACCAGTTAGAAATTTATCAGTGTAAAATTAGACTAGCGATTGGTAACTCTAATTATAAGGGCTTTCTAATTATAGGCCACGGTACGGATAGGAGCGTGGCAATAATGTGTGACCGAAGGTCACATAAACGAGGCCCGAAGGGCCTCGAGCGTGCCGCAGGCACGAGTGGCCACGCCACTTGTTAGAAAGCCCTTATCTATAATATAGGCTTTCTATAGGGCGAGACCAATCGGGAGAAAAACTTCGTAACGGTACGTCGGATCGCTCTGAAACTTATACCTATCGATTTGTAATCGAAAAAAATTTTTTTGATTTTTTGTCTGTATGTATGTGTGTATGTATGTATGTATGTATGTGATGAAATCGATTACAGGTCGCAATTTTGAAGATAGCGACTTGAAATTTGGCATAGAGGTAGAGGTCCACGAACCCTCGGAACCTATTGATTTTGGTTACGATCGGTTAATATACAGGGTGTGAAAACAGGACAAGTTACCGTTTTTTGGCATTTTTGTCCGTGTAACAAGGACCAACTTTTCTCTTTTTTGATGTCCAATGAAAGTATTCGGTAAGACACGTATTTTTGTTCCTTTGCTCTTTTGCTCTAATTGTTATACAGGGTGTGAAAACAGGACAAGTTACCGTTTTTTTCCATTTATAGGTCGCAATTTTGGAGAGAGCGACTTGAAATTTGGCATAGAGTTAGAGGTCCACAAACCCTCGAAGCCTATTGATTTTGGTTACGATCGGTTAATATACAGGGTGTGAAAACAGGACAAGTTACCGTTTTTTGCCATATTTATCCGTGTAATCAAGGATAATATTATTTTTTTTTTATGTCAAATGAAATTATTTGGTAAGACACGTATTTTTGTTCTCTTGCTCTTTTGCTCTAATTGTTATACAGGGTGTGAAAACAGGACAAGTTTCCGTTTTTTGGCATTTACAGGTCGCAATTTTGAAGATAGCTACTTGAAATTTGGCATAGAGGTAAAGGTCCACAAACTCTTGAAGCCTATTGATTTTGCTTACGATCGGTTAATATACAGGGTGTGAAAACAGGACAAGTTTCGGTTTTTTGGCATTTACAGATCGCAATTTTAAAGATAGCGACTTGAAATTTGGCATAGAGGTAGAGGTCTACAAACACTCGGAACCTATTGATTTTGGTTACGATCGCTTAATATACAGGGTGTGAAAACAGGACAAGTTACTGTTTTTTGGCATTTGCAGGTCGCAATTTTGAAGATAGCGACTTGACATTTGGCATGGAGGTAGAAGTCCACAAACCCTCGAAGCTTATTGATTTTGGTTTCGATCGGTTAATATACAGGGTGTGAAAACAGGACAAGTTACCAATTTTTGGCATTTACAGGTCGCAATTTTGAAGATAGCGACCTGAAATTTGGCATAGGGGTAGAGGTCCACAAACCCTCGAGGCCTATTTTACGATCGATGAATATACAGGGTGTGAAAACAGGACAAGTTTCCGTTTTTTGGCATTTTTGGCATTAAACAAGGACCAACTTTTCACTTTTTTTATGCCAAATGAAAGTATTCGATAAAACACGTATTTTTGTTCCTTTGCTCTTTTGCTCTAATTATTATACAGGGTGTGAAAACAGGAAAAGACAGTTTTTTGGCATTTACAGGTCACAATTTTGAAGATAGCGACTTGAAATTTGGCATAGAGGTAGAGGTCCATAAGCCCTCGAAGCCTGTCGATTTTGGTCACGATCGGTTAATATACAGGGTGTGAAAACAGGACAAGTTACAGTTTTTTGGCATTTAAAGGTCGCAATTTTGAAGATAGCGACCTGAAATTTGGCATAGAGGTAGAGGTCCACAAACCCTCGGAACCTATTGATTTTGGTTACGATCTGTTAATATACAGG
Source organism: Pissodes strobi (assembly GCA_016904865.1). Classification (NCBI taxonomy): domain Eukaryota; kingdom Metazoa; phylum Arthropoda; class Insecta; order Coleoptera; family Curculionidae; genus Pissodes; species Pissodes strobi. The sequence goes on along the minus strand of MU195240.1, from coordinate 5,135 downwards.
GTGTGAAAACAGGACAAATTACGGTTTTTTGGCATTTTTGGCATTAAACAAGGACCAATTTTTCTTTTTTTTTATGTCAAATGAAAGTATTCGGTAAAACACGTATTTTTGTTTTGGTCAAATTAAAAAAAAATAACAATTGACGTTGACAAGTCGGTTACCATGGCAACCAATTAATAATATGTATATCACTAATAAAAGATATAGTATGGTACTTAGGATTGTTTATGAAGCCTAATTTGATACTAAAAAATTGATTGCTATAGTAACCAAAAAGAGTAAAAACTCGTCATAATTCGTCAATCGTACGACTTAGAGATTTGGTATTTAGGTAAAGATTAAAAAAAAATTAACGATTGACGTTGACAAGTCGGTTACCATGGCAACCAATTAGAAAACTATCACGGTAAAATTAGACTAGCGATTGGTAACTGTCATTATAAGGGCTTTCTAATTATAGGCCACGGTACGGATACGAGCGTGGTAATAAAAATGTGTGACCGAAGGTCACACAAACGAGGCCCGAAGGGCCTCGCGCGTGCCGCAGGCACGAGTGGCCACGCCACTTGTTAGAAAGCCCTTATCTATAATATAGGGCTTTCTATAGGGCGAGACCAATCGGGACAAAAACTTCGTAACGGTACGTCGGATCGCTCTGAAACTTATACCAATCGATTTGTAATCGAAAAAAAAAATTTTGATTTTTTGTCTGTATGTGTGTATGTATGTATGTGTGTATGTGATGGGATCGACTACAGGTCGCAATTTTGAAGATAGCGACTTGAAATTTGGCATAGAGGTAGAGGTCCACGAACCCTCGGAACCTATTGATTTTGGTTACGATCGGTTAATATACAGGGTGTGAAAACACGACAAGTTACCGTTTTTTGGCGTTTTTTGACATTTTTGTCCGTGTAAACAAGGACCAACTTTGCCTTTTTTCATGTCAAATGAAAGTATTCGGTAAGACACGTATTTTTGTTCCTTTGCTCTTTTGGTCTAATTGTTATACAGGGTGTGAAAACAGGACAAGTTACCGTTTTTTGGCATTTACAGGTCGCAATTTTGAAGATAGCGACTTGAAATTTGGCATAGAGGTAGAGGTCCACAAACCCTCGGAACCTAATGATTTTGGTTACGATCGGTTAATATACAGGGTGTGAAAACAGGACAAGTCACCATTTTTTGCTATTTTTGTCCGTGTAAACAAGGATACTATTCTTTTTTTTATGTCAAATGAAAGTATTCGGTAAAATACGTATTTTTGTTCATTTGCTCTTTTGTTCTTATTGTTATACAGGGTGTGAAAACAGGACAAGTTACCGTTTTTTGGCATTTAAGGTCGCAATTTTGAAGATAGCGACTTGAAATTTGGCATAAAGTTAGAAGTCCACAAACCCTCGAAGCCTATTGATTTTGGGTACGATCGGTTAATATACAGGGTGTGAAAACAGGACATGTTTCCGTTTTATGGCATTTTTGGCAATAAACAAGGACCAACTTTTATTTTTTTTATGTCAAATGAAAGTATTCGGTAAAACACGTTATTTTGTTCCTTTGCTCCTTTGCTCCTTTGCTCTAATTGTTATACAGGGTGTGAAAACAGGAAAAGTTACGGTTTTTTGGCATTTACAGGTCGCAATTTTGAAGATAGCGACTTGAAATTTGGCATAGAGGTAGAGGTCCACAAACCCTCGAAACCTATTGATATTGGCTACGCTCGGTTAATATACAGGGTGTGAAAACAGGACAAGTTATGGTTTTTTGGCATTTACAGGTCGCAATTTTGAAGATAGCGACTTGACATTTGGCATAGAAGTAGAGGTCCACAAACCCTCGAAACCTATTGATATTGGTTACTCTCGGTTAATATACAGGGAGTGAAAACAGGACAAGTTACGGTTTTTTGGCATTTACAGTTCGCAATTTTGAAGATAGCTACTTGAAATTTGGCATAGAGGTAGATGTCCACAAACCCTCTAAGTCTGTTGATTTTGGTTACGATCGGTTAATATACAGGGTGTGAAAACAGGACAAGTTACCGTTTTTTGGCAATTACAGGTCGCAATTTTGGAGAGAGCGACTTGAAATTTTGCATAGATTTAGAGGTCCACAAACCCTCGAAGCCTATTGATTTTGGTTACGAGAGGTTAATATACAGGGTGCGAAAACAGGACAAGTTACCGTTTTTTGGCATTTACAGGTCGCAATTTTGAAGATAGCGACTTGAAATTTGGCATAGAGGTAGAGGTCCACAAACCCTCGAAGCCTATTGACATTGGTTACGATCGGTTAATATACAGGGTGTGAAAATAGGACTAGTTACCGTGTTTTGGCATTTTTGTCCGTGTAAACAAGGATAAAATTCTTTTTTCTTATGTCAAATGAAAGTATCCGGTAAGACACGTATTTTTGTTCCTTTGCACTTTTGCTCTAATTGTTACCGTTTTTGACTTATGAAGGATTTTTTTGTCAATTATACTACCACACTTATCGTAACTATTTTGAGGTGTGTGTATGTGATGAAATCGATTACAGGTCGCAATTTTGAGGATAGCGACTTGAAATTTGGGATAGAGGTAGAGGTCCACAAACCCTACAAGCATATTGATTTTGGTTACGATCGATTAATATACAGGGTGTGAAAACATGACAAGTTACTGTTTTTTGGCATTTTTGTCCGTCCATAAGGATTAATATCGGAAAGAATTGTGTTATATACAGTACCGTTTTACTGGTGGAATTTGATATTGAAAAATTGGTTGCTATGGTAACCAAAAAATAAAAATGGTCATAATTAGGTAATTAGGTCAAATTTAGAGACTTGATATTGGATATATGAGTTAAGGTGATGAAATGTTAACGATTTACGTTAACAAGAATTGGTTACCATGGAAACCGATTAATAATACAGCGTAGATTTTTTACGGATTAATGTCGTAAAATGTCATGTATCTATAAACAACGATCATGTGGTCGTCTTATTGATTGAATATGACGTTGAAATTTTGGTTGCCGTGGTAACCAAACAAAAAATCGTTATTAATCTATAATCTTACGTCTAAGGGACTTGATATTTGGTATGTGAGTAAAAGAGAAATAATTTTAATAATTTGTGGCAAAATACTAAAAAATTGGTTGCTATGGTAACCAAAAAAAGTAAAAAATTGTCATAATTCGTCAATCGCAAGACTTAGAGATTTGATATTTGGTATTTAGGTAAAGATTTAAAAAAATAACGATTGACGTTGACAAGTCGGTTACCATGGCAACGTAACTATTTTGATGTGTGTGTATGTGATGAAATCGATTACAGGTCGCAATTTTGAAGATAGCGACTTGAAATTTGGGATAGAGGTAGAGGTCCTGCCACCGTCGGGCCACCGATTTACGGAAAAAGCCAAATATATCAATACTACTACGCTAGGCGTAACTCCACCCGCTCAAATACCCCTCTAACATATCTCACCACGCTCCTTAATATTACTACTACACGCTCTCTCTCTCTTTCTCTCTCTCTATCTCACTCTCACTCTCACTCTCACTCCCACTCGCAGTCGCACTCGCACTCACACTCTCATTCTCTCTCTCTCTCTCTCTCTCTTTCTCACTCACTCTCACTCTCACTCTCTTTTTCATATCATATACAGGGTGGTAAAACAATTAATTTTTGAAAAAATTCAACTTTTTTCGAAATATTTCGGTACAGGAAAATTATAAATCCTTCTCGATGTGAAAATCGAACTCAGCGCACCCAACCCCCC
>MU195238.1:6002-16345 GCA_016904865.1 Pissodes strobi | reverse complement strand
TACCATTAACCTGTAATTCAACTTTTTAATAAAAATAATAAGGTTTTATCGAATAAGAAAGGGAGTTTATCCGCAGGCATCACACGCAATTTTTTTTCAAGATCTGGCAACATCAGCATATTCAGTATGCCACCAATTATTTTATATCCCGGTACCGCATCCACATTTCCGTAGGGCAAGTTCGCGAATACAGCTCACTACAGAGTCTGAGTCATCACTGCAATATTCCTGAAGACTTTCTTTATCATTGTCCTTTCCTTGGAAATAAGCCCATCGAAAATAACAATAGTATCTACCCTTCTCTAGGAGGAAGACTCCCTAGAATAAAAGTTATCCGAATACAAGGGACCAATATTGCATTGGCATCGGTCTGATATCTAGACATAACGCTGGACTTCAGCCTCAAATGGAATAAACACATTGAAGGCGTCGTACCTAAGGCTACGAGGGCGTTTAAGGTGTGCCGAGACTTTGCAGGAGAAACCTGGGGATGTAAACTAGAAATTTTGCCATGGATGTACACTAATAGTAAGACCCACCCTACTTTACGGGTCGATAATCTGGTTCAAGGAAACGGAGAAGCAGAGCATAAAATCAGCCTTCAATAAAGTATTTGGTTGATGCATACGTCCATAGCGATTTTTTTTTTGAAAATCTTAATTTATTGAATTTAGGTAAACAATACTCAAAAACTTTCTGGCAGTTTTTCTATACCACGCCTGAAAAATGTGGGTGGTTTAGAGTTGAAAAATTCATCTTACCAGTTCGGAAGATCAGCTTCGTTATCAAACGAGTTACCTCGCAGGTTGTTAGATAAAGACCGGAAAAGGCGAAAATCTAATGCAGAAATGTCAGGAGAATAAGGTGGATGTGGAACAACTTTCCAACCCAGTTCTTGGATAGCCACCTTCGTAATGCTTGCAGTATACGGGTAAGCGGTATGCAGTTGGTTCAAGCGAAGAAGCACAGATGTTTACTCTGTGATTTTTGCTGTTATCCCTCAAGGCCTACGGTACCAATACACCCAGTTTTTGCACTTTGCCCATAGAATGAAGATGTTGTACGATTGTTGATTGGTCACAATTCATCAAATCAGCTAATTCTTTAGACGGACCCCGTCAGTCAAGGTTCGTCGTGAATTAAAGCGTTTAAAGGAGCTTCGTTAAAATCGGTTGGCTCCCTGAACATGGAGAGTCATTCATGTCAAAAGTACCACCTCCGAATGGAGCAAAGAATTTTCGTGTCGTACTTTCCCCGATAGCGGTCTCCCCGTATACAGCGCAGATGGTTCTAACGGCCTCCGACGCTTTTGATTCACGGGTAAATTCAAACAAGGGGATATAATATCGGAAATGTTAATTTTTTTTCTACCTGACACTCAATTTTCTTTAACTGATAATTAAAACTACGTTTCTTAAAAATCAAACAATGGCGTTTTTAAAAGCACAAAACTGTAACACTAAAATGACATTCACAAATAACATATACGTTTCATTCCAACCGAAAACGATACGGACTTATGCATCAACCTAATACAACGCCTGGCATGCATAAGCATATCAGTCGCAAGAAAAACATGTCCAGCAGCATTAATCGAGGTAAGTGTGGGCCTCGCACCTCTACACATTGTTGTAGAGGGAGCAGATAGACAAGCAATAACAGGAATCACAAGAGAGGGAGCGGGCGAGGGAGGATGGCTTAGAATTTACATCCTTGACAAAGCATATAACACTTCTTGGTTTCCCCCGAGACGATGTAGTAACAAAATACAATTTTGGAAAATACTTCACGGTTGTGATAAGAAGTAGGGAAGAATGGAGAATATCCCCCAGGGTCATTCTCACATTCCACCAAATTATCCGAAGCAATCGGAAAACACCCGGACATATCCCAGGCGGAAATTAACGCCATAGGAAGATGTGCGCCTTGACAGAAACTATAGGAAGAGAGAGATTGTCATTTCTCAGCCATCAAACCGCTGTGCCCACCAACAATCAGCTCCAGAATGGCATGGGAATATCAGATAGGTTAAACAAACTAGGCAAGAATAACAAACTATCCCTTCAATGGATACCAAAACACGCTAGGATGGAAGGCAACAAAAAAGCAGACCAATTGGTCAAAGTAGCAGCACAACTCCGCTTTTGGGACCGGAACCCTTCTGTGGCATAGTGATGCATACCTACAACGAAGAGTTCAGGAAAGAAGAGCGAACCAAATGGATCAGTCTATGGGAACGTCTTCCAGGGTTAAGCTAATCAAAGATGTTTCTAGGGCCCCCTTACCTAGGAAGATGAAAAACCTTATACAACTGAGTAAGAACAATCTCCGCATCCTTACCGGCTTTCTTACGGGCTACGGCCGACGGCCAGTTGAGAAGCCACCTGGAGATAATAAAAATTGAAAACGAGGACAGTTGCCGGTTCTGTGATGAGAGGGCGAAAATCCCGGAACTTCTTCTCACGGAGTGCGAAGCGGTCGTGAACAGGCGAATGGCCTGCTTCGAGTGCTGCATCGTCGAACAGGAATAACTTCTATCCATAGAACCATCCAGACTACTTGCTTTTATCAATGCACTGAAGCTGGATGAGGTACTCTGATTCTCAATTTCATAAATCAAATCAAGGGAAGTACGAAGGAAGGGGGACACAATAGATCGCAGTGTACTAATGCCCCCACGATCACTCATTCATCCTCCTTTACTATAATTGTGTGAATTTTCCTTGTTGCTGCCATAGCTGTTTTTGTTCTCCCTTTTTCCAGTGCTTCATTTCCTTCATTTCTGAGGTCGAATTAATTACACCTGTTTTACGACGAAGACAGGGAAAATGTCAATATAACAACGTACTAAATGTAATAACAAGATACTGCCTGATACATAAAATAGGTTTAAGACTGTCCCTTGTTCGACTGCTATCGATGAAGAGGATAGAAAGAAGGCTACGCGCAAACTCCACAGGACGTTATTTTCCAAAGGTTAAACCAGTTAAGCCTCTAAGAGCTCCATGTTACACGTCTTGCATAAAAACGGCTTTCTTGTCAATATTTAAACCAATCGCCCGGCATTTTGACCTGCCAAATCCTGCCAAATTTAAATAAATACACTCGCCACAAAGGGAATAGGTACAAAATTATTTTCTCATTGTTTAACTAAAAATGATTTTCAAATTAACGCCTGTAATGTTCTTCCAACAACGTGTTCTCACGAGCGATAACGACATCCGAGAACCCAAACCATTCACGTTCTGGGATTTTTCCAACTCCACTACACTGCACATGTTCCACAATGTGCTGGTGATCTCTAATATTAATCACAACAAGTGGTCCCAGAAACAAATATTCATTATTCCCATAAAAAGATAGGTCCACCATTTTTCTTCGATGTTCAAGGCTATCATAGTTTTTAACCAAATCTAGGTCATCCACAAGATGCATGGAATCTAATATATTGAGCAAGTGTTTGGGTGCCGAGCTCCACACATGGGAACAGTATTCCAGACTTATCTGGGCCTTATGTAAGAGCTGTTGAAATGTTTAAAATTATTTGGCTTTATAGAATGCGTTTAGCTTTTGTGCTGCTGCTTGGACAATTTTGGTGACGTGTTTACGCCAAGACATGTTGTTTTCTATGTTGCTGCCCAGCAGGTTTATGGATGAGGCCAGAGTCAGTGTTTGTCCTGTCATTGATAAGTCAGGTCCTGCTGTGTCTATTTTTTTTCAGAAGACAGCTGCTTGAGTCTTTGCTGCGTTAAACTGGACATTGTTTTCCTCACTCCATTTTACGATGGTGTTCGTATCTTCATTGATGGCAGCAATCAGCAATCTGATTTTCTCGCTCGCGTTTGGAACGAGCAGGGGTCATTGGAGTTCACGACATGAATGAGGATATAATTTTGCGGGACATGAATGAGGATATATTTTACAAATCACATATTTGTCAACTTGCAAATTGTAGATATATAGCACCTCAAAAACTCATTATTATTTAGCTTATAACACCTTCATATCACACTAACCTAACAGACCACGATATGATGGTATTCTTGTCATCTTGTCAAAGTAAATTCAAAACGTGACAAAGTGCACAACCCTTTACTGTTATTTGCAATTACTAACAATTTTAAATTTTAGATTTTGCAACACGATTTTTTTTATTAATCAAAGCGATCCTAACACTGGAGAGTCGTGTATGCAATATCCCGGCTCCTGGTGTGGAGCTCGTGAACCCCGCCAGTTCTGCCAGATAAACTGGAAAAGCTCCGCTGGTATTATGCGGGGACGTTAGACACGTTCTACTAAAAAAGAAAACACAACCCTAATTTACGGTTCAATCTATTGGCTTCTTAATTTTTTTTTTAATAACAATCTTACAATGAGACCCAAAAAAAGGAAGGGCCACAAAAACCTATTCAGTATTAAGGGTACAATATGAGCATTGTACAGAGACCAATTCTGTTGGTAAACTCGGTACTGTATGTCTTACAACTATAAACTCTAAGCACTACTATCCGAAGTGATCACTTTGGTTTACTTAAGATTAATACAGATATGTAAACCGAAAAGTTTGAATTAGTAGCCGCACCATTGATTATTAATGGAATAATAATAATATTATCAGTCATTAATGAAAGTAACAATGATTATATCAATCGGCAAGAAAAAAAATAATAAAATTAATAAAAGTTACGGCCAACAATGAAAAGATTATAAAAGAGTTAAAGGTTTGTTGCTGAAAAGGCTGCAAGCTCAGCAGTAAAGGTGAAAGCCACCTGCTCGAAGAGTGAGAATCCTCTACCCAAAAAAGTCAATGTGATCCCAAAGACGAAACCCTGTAGTGAAACCTGTAGTGGGACCCGGTAGTGAAAACCCGGTCCTGAAACCATGTAATGGTTTCTGGCCCCTGTAGTAAAACCCTGTAATAGCCCAATACTAACTAGACTAAGTCCCTTATTTCAATGAAGAAATCATAGCCCCCCTTGCATATATATTTCTTTATAAAACAAATCATACCAAAAATTATCAATGGATTTTCAGTAACCATCAGCAAATAAAAGAAATACAAAAGGTGCAAAAAACTTGAATATAAAAATAAATAGGTATGAACCATCCCTAAAGAATCTAAACTTCCCCATTTGATTTAAACTAAAGTTACATTAAGAACAAAGTTCAGATATGATAAAAAGAAAAAGCTAAAATATCCTATGGAATGCAATGCAACTGGTGGTCGATGTAAAAAAATTAACACAGACAAAAGCAATTAAATCGTTAAATTAGACAAAAAAACTTTAGCATTATTTACCTCTCTTGAGTTGGAAGGTTTCCTGGAGGATCAACTGTCTCGGTTTTATAAGGTGAGCTCGGAAAGCCTCTAGAAATAATCGAAAATGGTACAAGTACACTTCAGCAAAAAGCATCCCAGTAGGTATTTCTAGAAGAACGAGATCATCGGTTTCAATGAATTTGCCTTTGCACCTTCCAAGGAATTTAAAGAAAAAAAACGTCAGTTTAGAAAAAATTGGTAGTGCCAAGAGCAATGATCGAAATGAAGAAATAGTCGATACGAGGAATGCCTCTGAGATAATAAACGGGAACTAAGCGTTGTAAAACGACTGCGGAAGCAACAACTAACGAGCTAAAATTTAAATTTGCAATAAATAATAGGAAATATTCCTTAACAAAATAATAAATCTGTAAAATCTCAATCGGCAGCAACAATTAAGTGAAAAGAGTCAATTACTAATATTCAAGGCTAGCAATCGAATATTACAAAACTTATATCATGCCACTTGAAAAGATAAATATAAAGTAGAAATCCCAAACAAAGTCCACAACTGTCGGTAAGAAGGTGGAACTGCAAAATAATCTCAAAATCCACTAAAACAAAAGAAAGGAAAACAAACATTGACCTGTTGGTCGGCTCTCCTCGAGGTGTCGGCTAATCCATCTAAGATGCCATGGAGTCAAAAGTTATTACAATCCAGCCTAGCTGCCATCAATTTCCAGAGAAATTAAAACATTTTGACGCCTCCGTCACCGCCTATCACCTTTTAGGCCTAAAGGTCTAATCAAAAGGAACTCATGCTTCAGCTACCGTCGGTTTTATTCACCCAGATTCATAAAAACTGATTTCCGCAGGATGCACACGAAATCAACTTACAATATCCGAGACGACACGAGGTCAATTCAAGTACCGCAAACTAAGTAAACATCAACTCACTTCCCAATTAGAAAATTCCGCAAAATCTCGATCAAAATCTCCTTCACAAAATATTCAGAATTACGTAACTGTCAAAACAAAGCATCTAGTTATGTTACATTCCAAAGAAAAAGCGTAAAATTAATAGATGCATTGCTAGTTGCCTATCTACATGGCCAACTTTTCATATAATTCAAGATACCGGCAACCATATTCACTGTCTGCCTGCAGCCCAGTAACGTAGATAAATCAATTACATTAAAAAGAATTCCAATGGTGTGCTAGATTATATTGAAGTTTGCGAATGTAAGAAAATAAATTAATTGTTTTTGGATATATAACCGAGAATTGTTACAAAAAATACTGACATTTGAACGCGAGCATATCCAAATGATTGTTACAAACCATTTTTTGCATAAATGATACATTTAACACATACTTAAAGACTAAAATCGCAGTTCTTAATAATCTTATTGCTGAGGCGTCACGACCAATCGGCCTGCGTAAATTAGCAAGCGATGCCATTATAATAACAGATAATTTAAATCTGGATTAAATTGCCAGATTAGGCCACTTTTACTTGTTCTTACGAATGCCTTAACCCTTATAATAATTTCTGCTTTTTGCACACATAAAAATGCAATTTATGATTTTATTTATTTTTGACAAAAATGTCTTTGTCTTAGTTATTATAGTCATTAAAAGTGACTATAATAATGCCTTATAAGTGTTGTGTGCCCTGATGTTGCCTAAATTATGATAGTGGACAAAAAATGTATGTTTTCAAGTTCACGAAAACGTCAGTTTAGAAAAAATTGGTAGTGCCAAGAGCAATGATCGAAATAGTCGATACTATGAATGCCTCTGAGATAATACACGGGAACTTAGCGTTGTAAAACGACTGCGGAAGCAACAACTAACGAGCTAAAATTTAAATTTGCAATAAATAATAGGAAATATTCCTTAACAAAATAATAAATCTGTAAAATCTCAATCGGCAGCAACAATTAAGTGAACAGAGTCAATTACTAATATTCAAGGCTACCAATCGAATATTACAAAACTTATATCATGCCACTTGAAATGATAAATATAAAGTAGAAATCCCAAACAAAGTCCACAACTGTCGGTAAGAAGGTGGAACTACAAAATAATCTCAAAATCCACTAAAACAAAAGAAAGGAAAACAAACATTGACTTTTAGGAAAAAATTAAAGAAATATAAGAGAAAACCACGGGGAAATATGTGTGGGATATGCCCTAAATCACTAGAGCACTATGAGAAGAAACGACAATGAGCAATCTATGCAGAGATCAACAAGTCTTAGAAGAAAATTAGCAACAAGTACTAATTTTTTGCTATTGAAGAGAAAGAAAAATGTATTAACTAACAATTATTCTCGAATTAATATGTAACCAATAAAGCAGCAGCAATATCTCAAAGCAAATCAGTCACCCCAACAAGTCAAAGCCATACCACCCTGAGATTAGAAGTGAAATATTCAAACCGAAAGTACTATATGAATTTGTCCGATCTAACTAGGATCAAAGGTAGGTTATAAACTCAGTTCTTAAATACTGAACTGTAAGTAAACATAATTATTGTAATATAAATAAGCAAAGTTAAACTAATAACACAATATCTTATCTGCTTAGCTGTTTGCCAATAGAATATCCAGTAAAATATCCACTAAAATAAATACACTCACAAAGTCCTGGACGACATTGTAAGAAAAGGGATGATCAGAATAGCCACTTACGGCCACAACATTGTTATAAAAGCTAATACATATTATGTTTTGATAATCGTATGCATAATAATAATTAATTAAAATGAATAAATGCTGCAACTGGAGGTCCACCAAACCTATTGACAACAAACCAAATAAATTAATTAATAATTAAAAATTATAATCTTTTATAGTGGCAAGATGACTGTTACAATTTCTCGTTCTTGACAACGGGGGCAGGTTTTTTCTTCGAAACGTCTTTCCAGTTATTTTAGGTTTTTCAGCTTCGTTAGGGTGACTCTACTAGCATTTGTGCTATTTACACCCTGGGATCAGAGCCAAAGCGGCCTTATTCAAAACGCCTACAACTAAGGTGGAGTAATAGGCAACCATTTGTCTGATAAACATGAATCCTCCACAACAATATAGAATATCGAGAAATCTAAACTAGATGGCATCAATGGCGGATGGGGACTGATAGAGAGACCATGAACTTTCTTACACCTAATCCCCTCGCCTATCCTTGAAACACCCCTATAGGGTATTTCAAGTCAAAGTTCATCCAAAATCAAGTGGAGTTAAAATATTTAAACAACGTCTAGGCTAATTACTAGACGAACAAATTTGGCTCAAAGAAATCTTGACCCATGACCCAAGAAGCAACACTCAGCGTTTCTTATTAACGGTACTATTGCTGTTTCACAGAGATTACTTATAACAGGCTGTGTATCAAATTGGAATACTTAATTAAATATCGCAAAACTTCTACACGATATGATCAATAAAGTTACAAAATTAATATTTAGCGCACTGTATTTACAATTTCAAGTAATTCAAGAAATATATTCATATAAAATTTTCTTCTAAAAGTAGCTAGGGGCATTACCTCCTTCAATATTAAAACGATATTTACCAGCACCCTGCATAATGACATGCTAATAATATATTTCCAAATAGCTGAAAAGAGTTGTTAAAATTGTCTTTTAAATATCATTCCTGTTGTGTTACATTAACTAATACTTTTCATATTCCTCCTCCCAAAGTCATTAATACCAACATTATTTAGTTTGAACTGCCCCACAAAAATCCAAGGCTAACACATGCAAGCAAAGCAAAACGTTAATCCTTGAAATGAATGCTTTCGGCTCTCTGGCGGCATTCATGGTACACGTACACTCTATTTTCGAGGTTTCGGTTTTTAGGGAAAGTTGCCAAAAACTGCAAAATAAATTTTAAAAGTACGATAGGATATCCATTAAACCTAATGGCCGTGGTGGCGGTATTTCATTGTAAAGATAATGTATTTTGTGCTTCTGGATGATTTAGTGGTTAGTTAAATAGAACGGTTTTGTGCAGAGCGGAACAATACCTCCGTACGTGAGCGATAACAATAATTATAAATATAAAAGTAAAGCAGAACGATAAATGTGCAATTATCGAAGTAGAGCAATGGTTGAAAATCATTCCACATTTTTTAAATTTGTTCTAATTAACAAATGTTTTTTTTATATCTCTGTCAAGTACACATAAGCTTAAGAGTCTCCACGGACAGAAAATATACTTACGCTAACTTCAAATAATTTGAACAAATCTCGCCCTTGATATGCCCGACAGACAGCTAGGGCTTCCTTGTTACGTATTGACTGAAATTTAATACGTACCTTCTCATGAGAATCAATAGTCTCGTATTATATATGGTGGTGGCAGGCTAGTTGCAGAGTAATGGTTTATATAGACTTTTAACGAATTATCACTCATAATATATACAATTTAAGAGCTTTTACAGCTTACTTTTGTTCAACGTGTTACTTAGATAAAGTTACTTTCACATAATAATAACTTCGTTTTCATCCCTTTTTGAAAAATAACGCGTTACTGTAATTTTGTTACATTAGTAACTCGTTATAGGGTAAGTGGGGGAGAAATGGGCCACATTTTGGAAATCAAAATATAACTCTCTATTGGAAAATGTTTCATTAATATAAAAATAGAGGATCACAAAAACATTATTTGGCACACATTTTATATAAACCAAACGAAACATACTTTATATTTGATCAAAAATAAAAAGTAGAACTTTGCAAAAGTCCATCTCTCCTCTATAGCGCAGGAGAGACGGGCCTATTAGGACATAATATTAGTGTTGCCGTCGAGACGAGACGAGACGAGAATAGGCCTTCTCTCGTCTCGTCTCGTCAGCCGAGAGAAAATTTGTCTCTCGTCTCGGCGAGAGAACGCTTTCTCTCGCTCGAGAGAATCCTTCTCTCGTCTCGTCTCGACCCTCTCGTAAATACTAAATAGTCAATTTAAAAAAGCATAAAACATAACAAAATATACGGGGTTAAAGGGGGTTATTCCTTGGGATATTTTATGAATTAAAAGTATATATTAACATAGGTCCGTTCTTTATCCACAGA
>JAEQML010071127.1:0-16346 GCA_016904865.1 Pissodes strobi | reverse complement strand
TTGCAGTGTCTTCTATTTGTCAAAGAAAACAGTCAGAAGTACATAGCACACCGAAATATTCACAATCACATGACCAGAAATTGTGATCACATATATACAGAATATCACAGAATACATATAACGAAAAAAGGCATATCATTCCTTGGTCCTAAACTATTTTACTTGCTGCCACCTCACATGAAAATATTACCACTAAAGTTTTTAAATCAGCTGTCAAGAAAAGAAAAGAAAGTGTTTCTACTCCTTGGATGAATTCTTCATAAACGATTTCTCAGACTTTGTATTGTAAAATGTGAAATATAGTTAATAGAGTGATATTTTAATATTATTTAATATTGCTAATTACTATTTGGATGTATTGCTATTTCAATATTGTAAATTTTTAATGTCTTACAATGAATCGTTGCTCTGGATGCATGGCTTAAATTGCCACTGCTTGAGCAAAGGATACGGTATCTAAATACTCTGACGTATGTAAACACTAGTGTGTATTAGCATGAATAAACTTTTTTTCTTTCTTTCTTCTTTCATGACGGCGAGGCGTGGCGAAAAAAAACACTCGAGCACTACAGAAATTACACTATGTCTTGCCGTCTGACAATACACCTACTTATTACCCCAGCCGGGATGATTAAGTCATTAACCTGTCGTCGGGCGCGGCTGTTCTATCAGATACAATAGTATTTCTTTTGCATCGTGTATGGTAACCTATAGTGTTAAAATCCCCACCGCATCGGTAGCCTCCTATTTTTAGACCAGCTATCGATACGTCCATGGCAGTTTGTGTGAGAAGGTTTGATGTGCACGTGGCAAGCATTTTGATCTCTTGGATACACTGCACCTGATTACATTTTGATTGACAAATTATAAATATCTCATTTTAGTATGGAGAATAAAGAGAATAACACTGCCATTGGCCAGCGTTTTACATTTCTAGGCACATTATAGGAGACTATCTATGCGGTGGGGATTTTAACGCTATAGGTTACCATACACGATGCGAAAGAAAGACTGTTGTATCTGCTAGAACAGCTGCGCCCGACGAAAGGTTAATAACGTAATCGTCCCGGCTGGGGTAATACGTATGTGTATTGTCAAACGACAAGAAATAGTGTAATTTCTGTAGTGCTCGATTGTTTTTTTTTCGCCACGCCTCGCCGTCATAGCCAACTAATAACAAAACTTAAAAGCCGTACAGCATTTTTACAATAGAAAAATTTCAATATTTAAAAAACTACAAGTTTTTCGAATAGACAACCTTATACAAAGTTGCCCTTATTTTGAATGCTAAATAAAATAAAATATTAAAAATAGGGGTTTTCCATTCGAAAAAAAAACTTTTAAGGATTTTTTCATTTAAATTTTTAAGATTAGTTTTTGATCACTCTCTATTTATTTTTTATAAAAATGCCAACACAGACTACTAAAATAGATCCCCTTCAATAAGGAAACTAACTACAATTAAATAATAAAGGCTTTCAATAGGAGAAATTGATAGTTATATCTAGACCTGTAAACGTCATTTTCGACATAAAATTAAAAATATGTCAAAAACGGTTAAACTTACGTATAAGATATCATATATAAAATATATCTAGAATTTTCTGAGGAATTCAAAAATGTCTTAATATACAGGGTATTTTATTTAAAATAAGGAAGTTGATACTTATCCACGAAATTACGAACACCATGTATACATAAAAATATAATATTTAAAAAGTTAAGTAAATCCAAATAACTTTTGTATTACTTTTTTTTGGTACACCTCGTAGATTCTGAAATAAGGTGTCATTACATAATAAACCGGCCACCCTGTACATCTTCTGACGCGAGATACCACAAGTGCTAAGTTGCCTATGCATATTTCAGAATGAATGGATTCCCTAACAAAATCTGGAGATCATAAATCTCCTTACTTTTTTATTGTTTAGCAGATTATGTTTTAATTAGAACTATAGGAGATCCATAGATAGGCACTAACCAGAATCTTTTAATTGCCAGACTTTGTGTGGCAATTAAAAGGCCCTTAGATGCTACCAAATTAGCTTCAGATTAACCCAAACTAACTCATGTTTTGCTATCAAAGTAGCCTACATATATAACTGATACGTGACATGCCATTACATTAGAGGTTCAATTCTTACCTTTGGCTATTTGGTAGGCGTGGTTATGATCTTCTTGCAATCTATCAATCATTGTATCGAACGCTACCAAACCGGCTGCGGCAATTATACCGGCTTGTCTCCATCCGCCTCCTATGGCTTTACGCACACGTCTCGCCCTACAACAAGTAAACAAATACACGCATAAAGCTCGCTCTATATCTCTGACCGGCTTACTTGGCAATAAACCCAGAAGTTCCGGCCAGAATAGCCCCGATAGGACACCCAAGCCCCTTGCTGAGGCAGAAACACACAGAGTCCACATCCTTGACTAGTCGACTCGGGGGCACTTTCAAATAGACGGCCGCGTTCATCATTCGGGCCCCGTCCATATGAACGGGTAGATTATGTTCTTGGGCTACATTATGAACTTTTTCGAGCCATTCCAGAGGCAAAACCTACGATAATTCATTTATATCAGCTAAATTGGGTATTGAAACATTCGGCAAATTGCACTACAAAGCACATTTATCCACAATACCGAAACACAATTTTCAACCACGTCTAACCATTAGGAGTTGATTAAACTAATGATTAATCATTTCTTGATGATGGTGAGCAAAACGCGTGTTGAGTGTAAAATTTGTGTTTCGGTATTGTGGATAAAATTATTTTGTTTTATTATTTTGTAGAACGTTTATGTCAAAATACTCATTCGAGGGATGCCTTACTTCAATACAATCAATCACATGACTAATTTAAATGAGATCCTGACCGATTGGTCGCCAGGTGGATGGACCCTCAGACATAAAAGTAAATCTTAACTAAGTACTACTACATCACTAGTGCCTTAGTATATTTACCTTTCCACCGCACAAGTTGTGGGTATTCTCTACGATGATAAGAGACGAGATCGGCTCATGAAAGTCCGGGTTTTTTCGGATCTTCTTACGTAAATCATCGATGCTAAAAGTACCGTCATCATTATTTTTTATTACTGCCGTGTGAACCCCAGCAATCTGAGCGGTACCACCTAAAATGATTGATCGATCATGAATCAATCAAGTAAAACATATTTTTCTAAGACTAACGATTACAAACGAAAGTATGGAGACAAACTTTGGAAAGCATAGATGTACAACCTATCAAACGCCATAGTAATATACTGAAATTAAATCAAACAAATTCAATAGTATTTATTTGTCCAAATAGCTAGTGGGTGCAGTAGCTACCAAAAAGTAAATCTACACATCTACAATGTAATAATAAATAAAAGTTAACAAAACCTTGAATTAACCCAAGATAAAACAAATTTAAAATATTAAAATATTAACAAGCACATTACTTGCATTACAGATAAATAATGTAATTAAAAAAAGTAGTATCACATGGCATGCCTAATCGATTCTGGAAAAAATCATCCAGGTTATAGTAAGCTCTTGACGTAATCAGGCATTTTTAAGTATTCTAAATTTTGATTCCTAATTTCAATAGGAATTTTGTTATATATTTTAATAATTAATGCTTCACGACTTTTCAAATAAAAGCAAAATTAGATTTTAAATTTTAAAGGTTTTCCTTGAAGCAGGTCCATGATTGTGATACCTATCACAACTAGTAAATAAATCAATTCAAGAGAGTCATTTACAACGATAACACATTCATATATACATATGTGAAAAGTGTTTCTCTGTTCATAGTCCAGTAATGAGGTAGAAGATGACAGAAAACATAATTCATAAATCGAGGTGAGATGAGTAGTTCCAACTCGCGCATAGATCACCCTCCCGACGCTAATCTACAAATGAGCAGTACAATCACAATCGAAGCAACACCACTCTGCCGTCTATTCCTGTCTATAAATAAATAAACATGGAGGTAAAGGAGCACAAGCTAGCGGTGATTACCGTGTATAGTCCACCAAATGGAGACTTTATACTTTCTTGCTTATCATAGAGAATATGTTACACCATGTCATACAGGGAAACTACAGACAGGTTATCATTTTGGGTGATTTTAATATCCTTTTTAGTACTAACAATTTAAGAAAACATAATTTTTTAGATTTAATGAATAGCTTTAATTTTTCACAGCAAATTTTGCAACAAAATACCAACCATGTAAGTTATATTGTATTGTATTCATAAATTTCTCTGACAACCTTATATTTGATACAAAGGTCTTTGACCCATTGCTTTCAGATCATTTGGCTGTGGATGTCCAATTGGAACTGAGCCGGGAGGATGTGGGTCCTAGGCTCCGTTTCGGCCGTCCAATCAGCACTCGGGGCGTCGGTGATATGCTTAATTACTTAGAAAATCTAAATTGGGCACTTATCGATTCAGCACAAATGACAATCGATGCCAAGTATGATACGTTCTTGGAGGTTATGATGGTTGGAATAGATCTTTTTTTCCCATTTAAAAGAAGCAAAGTTAATCAAAACAATAAAACGGTTGTGCAATGGTACGATAATGACCTAAGACAAATGCGTGAAACTATCAAACTATTACAGGAGCACTATAATAACAGACCATCACATGGCCTGAATGAGCATATAAAATTATTTAAAAAGTCGTATAGAGATAATATTTTTGGAAAAAAGAGTAATGCATACTCCCAATATATATTGGGCTCCTCAAATGCTATCGGAGCCTCTTGGAGGTATCCAGCCAACTTCAAGGACACATGGTGAGTTCATTGCTTTGGGAGTGGGTAATATATATATAACATGAATGTCCCTCTTATCAAAAAATTTAAAAATTCTCTTATATTACTTTTGACAAAGATCATAAATCTGTGTATAGAGGCTGGCTTTTTTCCATCAGCACTGAAAAGGTCAAGAGTAATTCCTATTTTGAAGAAGGGTTAAGAATAACCTTGGCAACTATCGCCCAATATCGTTGGTGCCCATGGTGTCGAAGATCCCTGAGGCCCTTTTAAAGAAACAACTATATGAATATTTTGAAACAAATACCCTCTTCTCGGAGAGTCAAAAGTTTTGCCTCATTTTTGCCTCTTGCAGGCATTTCATGGTATTTTTCAGTGTGTGGCATGCTATGGTCTTTTGGCTTGGGGCCACTCGGCGCACGCAGCTACGATCTTCGGTCTACAGAGGAGGGCAATGAGGGTCATAGGTGGTCTGACTTACAGAGCAGACACCAGACAGTGTTTTAAAGATCTTAAAGTGATGACCCTACCGTGTCGTTATATTTATGAATGTATTATCTATTGTCATAAAAATATCAATGCCTATAGCACAAATAACTTTTACCATCATTACCATACAAGAGCTGGTGACCTACTCAGAATAGATCACCACAGATTTGGAAAGATCCAAATTATCAGTCAATTATTATTGTCCTAAGTTATATAATAAACTCCCTCGTCATTTTAAAGCTTTAAATGAAAATGCTTTTAACCATACCGTAAAACAATTTTTATTAAATAATGTTTTTTTTTTGGTATCAAGGAATATCTTGATGTAGACTTTTAATAAGGTTATATCACTGCATGGTGTAGTGCGGTCTATAAAGAATTGTATCGGTGATTTTAAAATGTATTGTTATAGACCAAGATTTATTGTTAGTTTTTAAACTTTGATCATTTAAGACTTTTAGTTAGTTTATACTTTTATTTGACGTACATTACTGATTGTGATATTAACATGAATGAATAAATGAAATGAAAACAAATAAATAACCATATATTTCCAACAGGCCCGAAAGCCCAATTACAGCAAATTCAAATAAGTACATGGCGGTATAGTAAATAAAACCCTACAAATGACATATACTAGCGAATCATACAGGCGCATAAGTTACGATATCTAAAAGGGACAACCAGACGCCTCATGCAGGTACTCAAGACACTACTGCCGAAGTGTATGTCGCAAAAAACGGAAATACGGCTAAAAGTGTGGCACATTTTGTAAATGGGGCTTTAGGACATAATATTTGATCTCACAAACGCAAGAGGAGAAGTAGGTTGATGCGTTGATGCCACTGGGGGTACGTGTTCAATAGAAATGGGTAGAACATTTTTAGGAAAGCAGCTTATGGTGAAATGATAGTGACTGAGAGTCCCGACAAACCAGTAATGACAATCTGTAAACTTAGTCAAAATAAGGGCATGTTCCACACCCCGCTGAGGGCAAAGGCCATTCTCCCTGAATATTAAATATATCAGAAAGCGCCTCTGAACTGACTTCACTGACTGACTGAGTTGTATATAGGAAATCAAACAATCGAACCGTAGTCCAACAAGAGATTGGGCATGTTTGAAGTGTTTGCAGGCTTTCAATATAACTAACCCAATGCTGTAAAAGCGCTAGCTACCCTCTAATCAAAATTACAGGTTAAACAGACTTTCACATCGAAAACGACACCAGAATACCTCACCATAGTGCGCCTAGTCAAGGTGGAGTCATTTATGGTGTAATTAAGCAGAGTTGGGTTTTAGATCGGAAGTAGGAATTAACGTCGCACTTCAATTCTGTTAGCCACACATCACTGACTGACCATAGCGATACTGGCTTGGAGGGACACGTGGTCCTCGAGTATGTTGATGCAGTGCAACGTTGAGACCAGATCGTTAATAAATATGTTGAATAGTAATCGCCCCAGGTTGGACCCCTGCGGGACACCTGACGTCCGTCAGTTCAAAGGGTACGATGTAAAACCATCGATTTCAACAAATTAAAGACGGTCAAAGAGGTAAGATTCTAATACTTAGACAAATTTGTTACAGATACTGAACTGGTCAGATGCCTTCCCTAGTAATATGTGATGATCAATTTGGTCAAAAGCTTTGCGAAAGTCGGTATAAATGACATCGACTTGACTTCCGCTGTTAAAGGCGTCGCAGATATAAGAGGAGAAAGAGCAGAAATTAGTCACGCATGAACTGGAAAAAAGCCATGTTGATAAACCGGGAGCCTATTACCGATCTTGAGGAATAGGTATTTCTGAAAAGAACAATCTCTATAGCACCTTGGAAGAGTTACATAATATGAAAATACAATAATAATTTTCGACTAGAGATGGGTCGTATTTTTTAAGAATAGGGCAAACCCTAGCAATCTTCCAGACCTCCGGAAATGCACCAGTGCTCAAGATCAATTAAAAAATGTGATCCGTTCGAGTGGACAAATCGACATGCCCGGAGCACTTCCGAAAAAGTCAGTAAAGGCAGATACGATATTATGAGGCCCATGGCCGGACTGATTTACGTAGTAGTGGCTGGGATGCGACACTGAGTCTTTTTCTTTTGAATGAAAGACCAAAAATTCAGTTCAGCGGAGGGCCATACGAAAAGTGAAATATGCGAAGGAATGAAAATGATATTGTCGAAGTATCGTCAAGTGTGAAATGGTCTCTTAATTAAATAATGAAAATACAGATCTGGATTCCATTCAGCAACTTCAAATGGGCATAGAAGCGCTTTCCATATATTTATATGTAGAGATCAATGTCAGTACCTTAGCTTCCATAAAATTAGATTTACAGATTTCAGCAGATTTGCAGTTAAAAATTATGAATCTGTTTTTGATCAGAAGATCCGTCTGCCTCCGGGCCTATAGCCCAACGGAAATCATGATCCCATTATTTAGAATTGACGTATGCATAATAGACTATAGTGACGGTTTCATGATTCACTTCAGACGACAAAACATTTAGAATATAACATACTTGAGTTTTCTTAAGAGAAGATCATTTGCTGTGAAGCGGAATTCAAGAACACTGCGGGTGTTTCTGGTTCACTTTCAGTGTCATTCATGGAAACTACACTACACACAATGTGTCGTCAGTAAAAATATGGTATTTGGAATTATAGACAACAGTTCATTTGTATATATTATGTAAGGAAATCTCAACATTAAACCCTGAGGAAGACCCTCTTACTACTCCCATCAGTCTCACCAGACACATAAAAACAAATCCACTCTTATCCTGTACCATAGATTACAATACATGTACATCAACCAGTTGACTTTATGAACAGCATTGCCAAAAGCCTTGGACATGTTAAGGCAATGTTCTCTTTACCAGAGTTCTGGGTTCTGGTTTTGCTAAAAGTCTGATAGATTGCACCAATTGTAATTTTTTACAACGAAATCTGTTTTGGTAGTCAGATAGGAGATTTCGGTCTCCAAAAGGAAAATGAGACGCTTTCCGAATAATATATAATTTCAAATTATAAGTGTTCTACTACAATAACAGTTAACTATCTCCTTACCTTGTTCAAACTTAAAAGTATGTCCATGGTCTCCTGAGATTATTTCACTGCCCCTCTGATTGCAATGAACCATAACTGAAAATTAAAGTGTTAAAATAACTTTCTTAGGTGTCGAGTGTTTTATGATATTGTGCTCCAATACATGGACAGAAAATAAATAGGATGCCTACGGCTTTCAGAGTAACCGGCGTGGATTGATATTTGAATGCATCACGGCTTTCTTATAAAAGCAAAAAACATTATCTTGGCTAAAAAGCCATAATAGTGTTTTTTGGTTCAATTTAATTAGGACTTATGAGGAAATAATTACTGAATTACACGTTAATTAATATACATGGTCAGTCAAAATGAAATAATGAACTGAACATCCCAACATTTAGGTAGGTACAGAGTCTTTTCCTTATAATTCCTTTATACTTCGGCTGCTTTTAATTGGAGATAGAAAAACGTTTTCGAAATGATATAAATTTCATTTCGAAAACGTTTTTGAAATTTACAAAATACAGGAATTTACTTTGAAAATTGACTTGACGAAAGCTTTTTTTTCTCTATATAACATTCGTTAGAATGAAAGTACTTTTTCTCCTGAATCCGAAAATATAAGCATATAAGCTGTTTTCAAAATATTTTTGTTAAATATATTAATGTTTCAATGTTAATCATTATGAAATTGTATCCAAGGATTGCCATGAAGTAAATAAAACGGATGAGTAACCATGGGCATCAAGCGAAAATAAACAAAATATACCATTATAGTTACTTAGCCATTTCATTAAATTTATACCATTCTACCAATGAAAAATTAATATATTTGACTGGAAGTAATTCAAAAATGGCAAGTGGCTTATCTAAATACCATGTCTTTATCATTGAAATCAGGAGAAACAGAACTTTTATTCTAAGCAATCTGAGAAAGTTCTTCATATATTATTTTAAATGTTTTTCTATCTCCAAAAGTAAAGGCAGTAGAAGCCACACTAATTATAAGAAAACCGATTTAAAAAATTATTGGTCTTGATAATCTGAGCCTTTATTGTCTGTAATTCATCCCAAAAATTAAAGTGTCTGAGAAGACTTTATTTTTTTTGTATATTGCATAGGACATGGTATGACCTAATCGTCCATTTTCTTGGGACTTATATATTAGTACCATAAACTTAGCAAACTTGGAAAGTCTTGCAGCCAAACTGAGAAGAAAACCAGAAGTTGGGTTAGTTCCGATTTGGAAATCAACCGTGTACAACTGAAACACACCGCCGCCGGCCGCGCCAGTCGCAATTTATATAGGATAATGCCAAATTATGCCAATAGCATGTTTTGATATCTTGCTGGGATAAATATAACCCAATACCCGTTTCAGTGCATATTTTTTTAATTATAAGGAAAGACTCTGTACATGAATATGACAGAATGATTTTAAATTTAAATGGCATATTCTTTAAAAAAATATCATCTTCTAAGTCTCCTAGCAGAACTATTAATAAAAGCATTGGTCTTGATAATCTGAACTTGATTTAAACTAAACTTTATACCTAAGATTGCTTGAAATATCAATGTTACGGTTAATAAGAGAAGTTAGTTAATTCACGAATTAGCCGGCTAAAACGCGAGTTAGCCAGGTGCCAACGATAAAACCCAAATGCGTGTTAGTTTCGCGTATTATCCAGGGTAAACAAACTAACGCAAACGCAACTTAGTTTGCTTATGCTGAATAATTGGATAATACCCGGAAGTAATACACATTCTGGATTAATGCTTGGCACCTGGCTCAATCGCGTATTTTCTTGCGAATTCGCGAATTAACTAACTTCTCGTATTAACCGTATCGGCGTAACATCAACAAAGCAAAATTGCATAGGCTCATGTTTCAAAAAACTAGATATTTATTCACCCAGAAGGTTATCAAGAGATTAACTTAATAGTAATGGCTGATCTTTGAACTATTTAATGTGACTCTCATGGTTAAGTAACTGGACTTTACCAGATTTCCTAAAACTTATCACTTAATTATTATATTTATCATACCAAACCCAAACATTTTGTTATTCCCAGCATTGATGCTTTCAGAATGATTTTATTGGGTCATAAACAATAAGATGAAATTGGCAATCTTTTTGCATGCATGTTAGATATCTATTCTAGAACACAATTTAATACCAAGTTCATAAAGCTGCATATTTAACAAAATATAGGGCTAATAAACTAGGAACTAAAGCTAAATAATTCAGATAAATCTAGTTTACTTTACTTTAAAATTACAATAAATTCAGCATGAATACATGATACAAAAACAGGACTATCAATACCTATCTCATTTAGGAGTAAAGGTAGAGAGTTGCGGTTTTCGGAATACTGTGCTACTTTTTTGTGAAAAGAACGATGGTAAATAAAAATTTTTATAGCCCGCTTCGTTTCTGATATACAGGGCGAAATTGAAAATAATGCATTTTGGGACCCCCCTCGTATCTCCATTGTACTCTAACATATCGCAAAACTGAAAACTTGGATAATTTTTTACGTCGAATCCAGTGGCATATTTTTGCTGTAAGCTGTCAATTTTAAGCTATAAATCAAACTTGTATTTTTTTACGGAGCACCCTGTATATTTTTCTGTCGCATGACTGTAAATTTTATAAGCTTTACAAAACATATGTATTTTAAATAAAAACCTAAAATTCATAATTTCACAATTGAAGACCATAATGTAGAAAGGTGCTAAGTGCCAAAATCCAAGATTTCTGCTTTTAATTTTTAAAAGATGCTATGATGATAGACCTCAAAGGTGCTAAGTGTCCAAATTTTAAATTTCAGTAATTTGTGACGCGATCTTTGAGCATTAGTGGGAATTATTTTCCCACGGGTTAAGCCCATTCGTACAGGAGTACTAAAAAAATAAAACTAAAAATAAAACAAGAGATAAACTAAATCTAAGTATAATATTCGAGTAGAACAATCGGTGATATAGTTAAAACAAACATATATGTATTACTTAACATGTTTAGGAAAAAAAACATTAGTCATTAGTACTGCAATGCCTCTTCAAGAAGATCTTAAGAGGATTCAGCGATTCGTTAAAAAGGTCCCCCTCAAATTTGTTTGTATTTTTCACTATTCTATTTATGGGGGAGTTCTCTCCATAAAGAGTTCTATGCTGACACAAGTAAAAAGTTCGTTGGTTTCATAAAAATCTCGGAGGAACATAAAGCTGAAATTTATTTAATAGTTCTGGGGTATTTAATTGCCCATTTATAACTTTGTGGGTTAAAACAATATCACAATATTTCCCTGCGTATTTTTAACTGCTTTAGTTTAAGAATCTCTTCAAGTTCAACATAATTAATATTTTCCATTCTTATGACCTTTTTAAATGCTACATATTGAAAAAAATTACGTTGTACAGACTCCAATTTATCTATATGAATTTGGTAATAAGGACTCCACACACTAGTACAGTTTTCTAAGTGTGATCTTAAAAGAGATGTGTAAAGCAATTTAATCGAATTAGTGTTTCTGAAGTCCTTTGTGTTTCTTTTAATAAAACCTAACATTTTTAAAGCTTTGTTATGGCAGCTATCTATGAGATGGGAGAATTATGAATTTTAGGTTTGTTATTTAAAAAATACACATCATGTATTATATATTTTTATAGCTAATAAAATTTACAAAAGTAAAATATACAGGGTGTTCTGTAAAAAAATACAAGTTTGATTTATAGCTTTAAATTGACAGCTCACAGCATAAATCTGACTACGCCACTGGATGTTAAGTAAAAGACTGTATAAGAGCAAGTTTTTCGTTTTGCAATATGTTAAAGGATAACAGAGATGCATTATTTTCAATTTCGCCCTGTATCTCAGAAACGTTATACAATCCCAATTCCTAATACATTCATATCCATCCAAAAACTATAGATCCAATAATAGCATCTAGATTAGTAAACATCTGTATGTGCTTGTAGGTGGAGGTCATTCAATAAAATTAATCGAAGACTTCACAGAGAAAGAATCATTGAAAAGAAATAAAGGAGAGAAACAAATAAATATACAATACACATTCTTATATATACAAACATATGCAGCACATTTTAGACTTTCTCTTTATCTTAACATTTAATTTATTTATTTCTTACCAACTTTACAACATTACTATAGTTTATGTTCACCTAAATGTGTCTTTTTAGCTTCAGTTTTAAACCATAAAAAATATAAAATTTCTCTCTATTATAACTCGCACCAAGAAACATAGCCAGACAGAAAAATTGTCCTTTTAAGAAGCAGTAACATCAATATTTCGTTTTTTTTTCCAAGTGCTAACCATATTTATAAATTGTGATTCTATACCTACATACAAATTTGAAATTTCCCATCTGAATCCACCTCGGAATCCACTTAACAACACCCTATGTAAAATCATAATGAGGAAGCCTCCAGAAAAATTAACTGGAAAATTAAACTGATTATTTTTAATTGCAAATTATAGAACAGCGAAAAATAATCGATACGTATTTTTTTATTTCCATTAAAGATGATTATTACGAGAGCTATGCCAGTTTTTAGTTTGGGTTAGCAACAATTCATGTGCATTGTAATGTCATAAGCACATTTCAAGGCATTGTAGGTATCTGCCTCATTTTTTGACTTATGAAAAAAAGAAAAATACACTTGTCCACTTATTTTTCATGGGCTATTGAAATCAGCAATAAAAAAAATTGATGAAACTTTCTCATTCTTTGATACACTTAAATCCTCTGAGACAGAGAATTTATATTAATTGACATACCTATATATAAAGGGATTTTAAAATCTGAATAGGGCCAAGAATATAGTTTCTTTAGATGGCAGTAGACCCAGATATATTAAGACATTAAATAGTTATAGAGTGTCCAAAAAAGTATGCAACATATGGGAAACTTTTTTATTATTGGTTTCTCAGAAAATTTTATTCTTGATAAAAGTTGGTGCTTGTCCTAAAACAGTAAATGAGTATTTCAAATTCTCCGCACTGCTTTTAGTGCGGGCGCAAATGCCATTTTTCCGAAATCGCGTCAAGAGTAAAGTACCTTAATTTATGAAGATACAGTAAAATCTTATAAGGAAAAGTTCTTGCAAATTAAAAAAGTAATCTAAATATGAAATTTGAGTTAAATACATCAACTTTACATTTTTTTTTTCCCCGATTTTTTCTGAAACGTTACGCCACTGGAGAATGTTTTGTTCTTTTGTTATTAGTATACTTGCCAAGTAACTTCAAAATTTATTTAAGATAGAAATTAGTTACATAGTTGCATAATGTTGCAGTTTTTCCAGAGATAATAGCCAGTTTAGGTATCAGTGTGTTGCAAACACATTTAAACACTTTTGATTCAAAATTTTTTCCACTCAAAATCATGAATAGACCCAACTCTTTTCATTTCATGTAAAACAACTAATAATTTATTTATCTTTTGCACCCGATGAGTAAAATATGTGCAAGCATTCTAAAAAGCCATTTAAAATCGAGTTTAAAATATTTGGTCTTGAAGAGTAGGCCATGAATTTGGAATAAAAACAGATAAATAGCAATAATTCTACTTCGCTCTGACCTATGAAATTAATTATTATTGAATCAGTTATTACAATTGTATTTTGTAATAATTATTGTGGACAATTATTTTGGACCAAAATTGTTTAAATTTGTTTGCAACACACTGATACCTAAACTGGCTTTTATCTCTGTAAAAACTGAAACATTATGCAACTATGTAACTAATGTCTACTTTAAATACATTTTGAAGTTGCTTGTCAAGTACACTAATAACAAAAGAACAAAGCATTCATTGATGGTGTAACATTTGAGAAAAAAATCGAGAAAAAAAGGAAATTAAAAATTGTTGTACTGGACTCGAATTTCATATTTAGATTACTTTTTTAATTTGGAAGAACTTTTCCTTATAAGATTTTGCTATATCTTTATAAATTAAGGTACTTTACTCTTGACGCGATTTCGGAAAAATGACATTTGCGTCCGCACTAATAGCCGTACGTAAAATTTGAAATACTCGTTTACTGTTTTAGGGCAAGCACTAACTTTTATGAAGAATAAAATTTTCTAAGAATCCAATAATAAAGAAGTTTCCCATATGTTGCATACTTTTTTGGACACACTGTATATGTAACAACTGAATAAAGTTACTCTTATCTAATGAATAACATGAGTAAATGCATACAGAAAAAACATATAAATTAAACAAAAACAAATTATTGTATGCAGTAGTGCAAAAAAAAAAAATTTAAATCGGTATGTTAAAAATATGTAATAAGATTGTGAAACTATTTGAAACTAACTGTCCTAAAATAATTTCTGACTACATAATGGTATCTAATTATAGGTCTTTGATAATAATTAATAAAGCATTTACATATTTTTCCATCAAAATTATGAAAATATTCAGTTTTTTTATAAATTGAAATTCTAGAATTAACTTCTGTTGCATTTCCTGACATGCGACTGTGCTAACTGTCTTTTAAAATTGTGTATTTTATACTGTTTTTTTCTATTTTGCAGGTTCTTTTTTAAATGAAAAACATTAATTTATTCTGGTCCCGATCACTAGTTGCATGGCCATCTAGTCATTTTTTACATCTTTATTAATAGAAATCCCATTCAAAGCAGTGTCGAAATTTTTGGTAGTGCCTTGACATTGGATAATTTTGTTAATATCATAGCGACTAGTCAACAAAAAAAAAGACTCTTTTCGCCACTACTTTGCATGTTGAAATGGAATAATTTTGCATGCAAAATAGAAAAATATTTTCTATTTAAACTAGGAACTACTTACTCGCAATCAAGTTAGCCATTGTTCCACTGGCAACAAATACAGCCTCTTCCATGCCAAGCATCTCAGCAGCACGCCTTTCGAGTTCCGCCACAGTTGGGTCCTCCCCATAGACATCGTCGCCCACAGCAGCCCTGTACATGGCTTCTCTCATTTCTGGAGTAGGTCTACTTACAGTATCACTTCGCAAATCCACGATACGTATCCCAGAATTGTTCATCAAATCAACATTTATTTTTTCGTACATTTTGAAGTTCTCAGACAAAAATGGAAGTTAAAACTTTTAAAAGAGTACTTACAATGCTTGAATACTTAAAAGCTGATGTACGTATGTGCACTATACTGTGTTTACTATTTATTTCACAACAGAGACCAGGCAAATGAAACCGATAGGAGACGGTAAAGGTCTTTTATATCTCTCCTGCGAATGTCGCAATTCACATTGTTGGATTGTTGCTGAATAAAAATCGTCATATATTAATCTGGATAATTATTTCAACATTTCATATTTCTTCAGTATGTTATGTAGTTCAAATATATATTCTTTTATCTATGATGTGTAGTTCATTCTGTTTTGACTTTGACTTTGATCTAGGTAGTGCTGGGAGATGTTCATCGATGTTTTTAACATCGATGTTAGAAGTCACAAACATCGACATTGACATCGATGTTTACCTTTCGATGTTATGTATCATAAAAATAAATTTATATAAATATAAAAAGAAATGTACTGATTTTATTTTAAACATCTTCATTAAAATAAAATCAATACATATCTTTTTATATTTATATAAATTTATCCTCAGCCGATACTCGAGGCCAAACAGAAGGTAATGGATGTCGATGCTGTAGAGGCCAACACAGAAGCTGAGAATAGCCAAGCTGAAATGATTCATTGTTTAAGGAAACCTCCTGAAGAATTAGAATGCAATCCTATTGTCTGGTGGCAACGAAATTCAATAAAATATCCAAATTTAACACTAAAAGCGTTAAAACTTTTGAGCGTTTTAGGTGCCTCCGTGCCATCTGAACGGCTGTTTTCAAAAACTGGTGAAACTATGGCACCGTCTAAAGATATTCTATCTTTAGACGGTGACTATGGCTTCTACTTCTAAACGCAATAGCTTGTAAGGAAAACGTCTTTCATAGCTACTTTTCTTGCTATCTATTAATACAAAATTTTGGGATATAAA
>MU195237.1:2790-16346 GCA_016904865.1 Pissodes strobi | reverse complement strand
ATAATAAATGCAACCTTAAAAGCATAATGGTAAAACATATTTCACCCAAAATAAAACATCAGCTCTTTTATGTTGTCTCCGAATCTGCAAACCGACAAAAAGAGCTTCTTCTATTACACGACAATAAAAACTCAATGCAAAAAATGCCGGCGTATTTCTTTATGTTATTTGTCTGTGTGACGCGGGTGACGCTTACCGCCACCGCCACGCCAGCCGTCTGCTGCCGCAGGCCAGGCGCGGAATCGGATCCTTCAAAATCCAAACACCCGATTCCGTTGCGTTGTGAAACAAAATCGAGTATCGACCATCGGTGAATGTTCGGGTCTGGATTCCCATGACTATACTTAATTACTGAATACTGAATGGAATAAAATTTGTAAATAATCGGAATCGATTCCATACTATACTGAGTACTCGAGTACTTTCGATTCTCATAGGAATCGAATACTACTCGATTCCTGTATCCGAGTACTCCCATCACTAGTTTCAGTAACCAATGCATGGCTGTTGATGAAAAGGATATGTCTTATAGAAAAAGATTGTGATTCTTTGATAAATTTTCGAAGAAACCTAGCCAACTGTCTCATCAAAACACACTGCACTCAGCCGATGAAAGGAAAAATACTACAGAATTCAGTGAACGATGTTCGTTACGATGGTCGCGATGACTAACCAGACTATGTAAATACTGAAAGATTATGTAGAAATTGCGGGAGTAAGAGCAAATTTATTTGCTCCAAATGCCAAGTTGGACTGCATCCAAAACATTGTTTCAAAAATTATCATACATTTTAATTTCTTTATCTAGTCAGTTTGCATACAATCCGATATATCGGATGACCTGTATTTTTTGTTTTTTGTAAGAAAAAATAAATTTTTGATACATTTCCTTTACGTTGTAATAAAATATGTCAAAATTCATAAAAATAACATTATTTTTAATCTTGCTAAACCTTATGCACTAATGGGTTAAAGGGGGGAGGTGGAGAAAAGCGCCGCTGGATAATTGGCAAAAAATTTTGGGTGCCACGCCCAAATTTCTCCAGTTTTTGTTAAGAATTTAGTGTAGAACGGTTAAAAAAACTATCAGCAACCTTTATTAAATGCCTTAAGAACTTTTTGCTGTTAGTTGTTACATAATTTTATTTTTTTATTTAAGCATTCGACTAAAACCGCATTTTATTTTAATTTTGTAATGAAACGACAGAGATTTCAAAACTAAAGCTTTATTCTTCTTTAAATTATTTATAAAGGCATAAACCAAACAATAAACAAATAACAAATAAAACATTTAATTAGGATCAATCCACCAATTAAAAGGGTGTTTTTCTAGATTTGGCTGTTGCAAATTCTTTTATGATATTATCAAAATCAATTTTATCGAGTATCTCTTGCTCTATAGCTAAGATTGCCAAACCAGATAATCTTTCTTGTGACATGGTAGACCTCAAACAATTTTTAATTATTTTCAATTTAGAGAATGATATCTCACCAGAAGCAACAGACACAGGTAAAGTGAGGAGGATTCTTAAGGCAATACTAATATTTGGTAGAGATGAAGTTAGATTGTTTTCAAATATATATTGTAGAATTTCAAGGGGATTTGACGCTTCAGGTAATGAAAACAAGCTTAGGGCTTTTATCTCGTTAAATAAATAATTTTCTTCCACGTCAGCCTTCTTCTTTTCCTGATCAGTTAGCTTTTGTTGTAGAGCACGATAGCATTTTAAAAGATCTTCGTCATTTAATTTAAAAATATCACAAATAAAACCAAAAACGTCATCGTAATCAGATATCATATCGAACTTACTATTTAAAGAACTTAGTGTTTGATCAATTATTTTCAAAAATAAATTTATTTTAAAAGCGGTTTTTGGATTTTCAGGTGTGTTCATAATCGAACACTTTTAGTTTATACTTTCGTCTAACAGTATTTAATGGAGGAAAACCTTGCTCTATCTCAAGAGCAGCCGCTAGTTTTCCAGCTTCAGCAAATTTTTCCTCGAAAACATTATCATCTCTATAAATTTTAAAATGATCAACTAAATTCATTAAATAGTTTTGGCACACTTTAATGTCAATCGCTACACTTTGCATTATTTTGCTTACAATATTAATCTGGAATAAAACATCATACCAAATTATTATACTACAAAGATTGAATACTTAATAAAAGAGAACTTACTTTATGTCTAGTTTCTATGTTAAAAGTATCATTTTCTGCTATTTCTAACAGGCTATCACATATTTGAATAAAATGAAACTTTAGCGGTTTTATAGCATCAATCCTACTTGACCATCTAATCTCACTTAGGGGTTTTAGATGTATCTGAGGGGGATATGCTTTTTATAACATCCCATCTTTTTGTGGATGAAGAGAAAAATACATAAAGTTCTTCTACAATATTAAAAATCATCAAAAGATGAAATCATCTCGACAGTTTTGAGAAAATTCCCATTATCATGTTCAAAAAGTATTTTAGACGAACCTTGGAAAGCTAGACACGGTCTGGATAAAAATTTAACAACTGCAACAATTCTTTCTAGAACGTCAATCCAATATTTATTTTCAGTTTCTAAAACCCGTAAGTGATGATCGTTTACAGTTGTAGATAATTTTAACATTTTTTTTTTAAATTCATCCATTTATTCCTGTGAACGTTATGTGCAATTGATGTTTCATGTCTTATAATGGCTAAGGATAAATGTTGCCAATCAGAAAAACCATGAGTATCAGAAAAACTAGTAGAAGTCTTACTGAAAAGTTTACAACAAAAACAAAATACCGAATTTTTCAAAACAGTAAATGAGCCAAATTCTTTCTGCTTCTTCTCCATTTCCTAGTTCTCTAACAAAGTACTTACTTGAAAATTTTCTTTTGTCTTTATTAGCAGGAAATTGATAATTACGTCCTATCAAGGGAGAGCCACGATCAACCAATATTCTAACTTCATCGCTGGTAATGCTTCTGGGCCATAAACCGGGATCTTCTGAAGGAAGAATACTAGTAATCTCAGTCTCCACTTCAGTAGAAGCTTCATCGTCAGAAGTGTCACTTGTAGTCGTAGTTGTTAGGATGGCCGACTCTACAGAGGCTAGATTTTCAATACGTGTTG
Organism: Pissodes strobi; assembly: GCA_016904865.1. NCBI lineage: Eukaryota > Metazoa > Arthropoda > Insecta > Coleoptera > Curculionidae > Pissodes > Pissodes strobi. Next base: position 13,230 of record MU195237.1, on the reverse strand, counting down.
AGGTCGATGGTTCACATGTTTTGCAGAAGATGGTGATGGCGCCGCTTTAGAAATTGTAATTTCTTCTACCTCTATCGTTTTAGTGTTGGAAACTTGACTTTTTTGCAAGAAATGTTTCATACTCCCAGCTAACTTTTTTTTGCTCTCGAAATTTTGCACCAGAAGGTCGTTTTCTCTTCTGTGGCTCCTAGAACTTAAGAAACACTAGATCAAAAATTGGTAAGGACATTTACCCATGACTTCCCTTGCACAAGCCCCATCTTTTTGAGACCGCCCCGTAAATTTTTATTTTTATGACTCTAAACCCTAAACCCGAGCCTTTAAACCTAAACGAAGTTAAGACCAATCTGAAGCACATACCCTGTTCCTGTTATAATAATTAATTTTTGGCAAAGGTGAAATATAATTTTATTTAGAAAGTCAAACGGCTACAAAAATAAAATAAATAATACAGGTCCAGGGTGCATATTAAAAAAAAAATAAGTACTTATAATATGATGGTGGCTCAAAGGCCAAACGTCAGGTTTCAAATCTAAAATATCTGAAGAAATATCAAAATCGATTCGATTTTTTTCACGATTTCAACCAATACTTCCCTATTTGAGGGAAATAAAAATAATATTATGGTATATAGATATGGGCTAATTTAGGATGTGCACTATTTTAAACAGAAGAAATAAAAAAACGAATTTTATAGACCTAATAAAATGCTAAAATAGTGTATGTGGGTAGGTACTTACCATAGGGTTGCCAACTTTCGACATTTAAAATAGAGGACCCAGTGGCGGATTCAGAATTTTCACCATGTGGAGGGGGGTCGCAGTGGCGGCTCGTTTATAAAGTGGGAGGGCTCACGGGGAGAATGAATTTTGGTGCCTTTACCACTCGCCGCAGGGGCCGACGGACGCTAATCCGGCTAATTTTGAGGGTGCCACGCCCAATTTTTACCCAAAAGTCGTTAAAAACAAAAGGGATTTGGCGCTCTTTTGAATGGCAGTTGTTGCGCACTTACAGAAATGAATAACATACAAAGAATTTTTTCAAATAAAACAAGTACTACAAAACTTTTTATAAGAAAATAATTTTGCTATTTTTTTATTTCGAGGTTGGTTAGGTATAAAAGAGGACATTTTCTATATGTTAGAGAAAAGAGGACAGAAGAATAGAAAAGAGGACTGTCCTCTGGAATAGAGGACGGTTGGCAAGCCTAACTTACCATTTCATAAATTTTAATTTAATCACAACAAAAAACAGTAAAACAAAACAATAACACAAAATACAAATCAATCTTATAAATTTTTAATTGTCTAAATATTTTAATTTTTTACGTCTTGACCCTTAAAGGTTGCGAAATAAAATATCAATTATTTGGATTACGACGCCTCCCGCTGTTTTATACTCCTAGAGTATTCGAGTCTGGACAGGAAAATCGGCAAGTTCTAACAACTTCTATGCAAACTTTTCGAATTATACGAGTATTGGATATTGGATCATATTGCATATTCAGATGTGAATATTGATGATTGATTTTTAAAATATAATGTTTTCTGTTCCAATATAAGGAATTAGGTAGGTAATTATGTTTATGAACATAAACTTCGCTCAGATTATTGAAAAAAAAACGATTTCTTTGGTGCCTTGCTCGTTGGAAATTGTTAAAGAATTAAAAAAAAACTTTTTTAAAAACCTTCGGTCCTTCGGTTTTGCACGCGGGCGCCACTCTATAAGGGGTTTTGGCGCCCCTAATAGAGTGGCGCCCGCGTGCGGTGCACGTTTTGCACACGCGGTTGCGGGGGCCCTGCGTAGTACGAAAGCATACTATTATTGAGCAATTACTACCTAGTGGCAAGTGTGTCGAAAACATTGCTAGTATCGAGCATGCTTAAACGAGCATGCTCACAAATCGAACAACGGTCGATTTTTGAGCGTGCTACCTGAGGCGGGGATGAAAGGGGGTTTGCTTATAAGCAAGTGTGGAACGTATTTATAATGAGCATGCTAGTATCGATCACGGTCAATGTCTTCGATCAGTAATTCGCGCAGGTGTGCGTCTGCGACGTCGCGCCAAAAGGTCTGGCTGGGGAGATGAAAAAAACACTAAGATTTGTAAGTCTTTATCGGAGCTACGACTGCATCTGGAACCCACGGTCGCCACTGTACAAAAACAATATAGCAAGAAATAATGCTTATCAATATTTGATAACAAACATGAACTGTCTGTAAAAATTATAAAAACCAAAATTAAAACTTGAGGTCTGTCTACCACTCTGAGGTGAAACAAATTGACGTTTCAAAGCGATCCAGATCTGGTGGCGTAGCGGTATACAACCCACCCTTGCCATGGTTTAAAGCAGCCGGAATAGCATTTCGCATATGTGTATCTTGTATCTTGTTTCTGCATAGCGCTTTCAACTTTAGAGAGCAGCTTATCAGATTGATGCGGCCGCATGCGTAAACGATTTCCATAACCCTCAATAGCTTCTTCTCGCATTTCTACCAACAATCGAGTACTGGCTCCAAGGCTTTCTCTTCTAGTTATCCAGGCACGGACCCAAATCGTCCTATTCCTTCTTTTTTTCTTTCGTGTTGACAGACGATTTCGGATGCATTGCATTGCAAGCAATAAGATTATTTTATTAATTTCTGTGTGGATAGCCACTTAGTTTTCCATGTTTCTTTACTACACTGACAGTGAGTCTGCTAGTAAATGGCATGTCTATTGGAGTGTTTCCTCTGAGCATGATTATTCAGGAGCATGCTTAAAAGGAGCATGCTGATCTAAAGCAAATGTATCAGTTAAAAGAGCATGTTCGATTTAAGCATGCTCATAGGCATGCTTTTTTACTAGCATGTCTATCTGTACCTTTATGCTGGCGTATGCTCAGCCATCCGTACTGTTATTTGACGTCGACCAATTGCATAAAAGTATGGTTCCGCTTGTGCGTCGGACGCATGCAGTAGCTGCATGCAGCGACTGCATGCATTTGACATTGCGTTTTACTGGTTCATCTAGTGCAGCAGCTTTAACGGTTTTAACTGGCATGGAGTACATACTGGCGCTTCAGATTTTGGAGAAAGGACAAGACGAAATAATTTTTCATAATACCTCTCTGAAAACTATCATTTTCAACGTCTCTGTAAGAAAGTAAGTCTTTCCGGTGCGCCCGCATGGGAAAAGTTTTCCCGCTCTCTAATTTCAAGTGCTTTTGCAGTTATTTAGTCACAAAATAAGCATAAAGTTTAATAAATTGTGTTAAAATTATACAGCGATGCAGTCTACAAAATTAATCTAGTACATTTTAGCGTCAATAGTCTAATTTTAAGTAAAATTATTTTATTTATTCTGACCTTACTTGTCACAAATACATCAAAATTGGCTGCCTATTCAATTACAACAAAGCATACAAACACATTTCAATAGCAACGCTTGATGTTCTTGTGCTTCTAGGCGGTAGGGCGGCACCTTGCATCATACATGTATGTACCATTAATTTTATTTAATAGGAAGTGTCTGTGTAGCGTTGGCTGATGGGATCACTTCCGAACTGATTTGTAAAAAATACTAGACACAACACAAATAATGGTAATAATCACGTGATCCACGCGGTGGCAGCCGCTTGTTAGTCGTTTGGTCGTAAAAATGTAAAACGCCGCGCACCTGCAGTGGCGCCGACGCGCGCCGCCCCGTATCGTTTTATAAGGCTGGAATTAGCTTTATGCCGAATGTCGGGTTCGTCGCTGCCTCACTTTAATTTTAATTGTTTTTGTATATACGTATTGTTAATTGTTGTTTAATGCTTGTGATTTTTCGCTGTAATACCGCTTGTGTATTTTTAAATTGGCTGCAAAAGTAAAATGTCTAGCACAGACACTCAGACGAAATCGAAAACTATGTTAATTATAGCCCAGCTAAAAACGTTTGAAGAACAATCATTATCCATCCCTACATTAGGCGCGCGGTGTAGCGGGTTTTGTCATTTAATTGACATCTTATGTCATAAAACGTTAAAAAATGGTACAATATATTTTTTATATAAATGTTTTAGTGTAAAATTTATTTTATATCAATATGGTTGTATAATTTTTTGATAGAAAATAAAACAAAAAATATTATTTTTTGTACTTGTACTTTTATTAGCATGTGGTCGGTTTCCAAGAACAAATTGGACTAAACTTTAATAAAATATAATTTTTTTGATAACACATCAACAGCTTACATAAAAAAATTTATACCTGAAAGGGTTGAACAGTCTTTAGAAAAGTAAGCACAGAATAGCGATATTTTCAGTCGGGCAACCCGGGAGAGCACGTACCTGCCATGTGTTCTTTGCATGCATAATGTCTGCATTTCACGCACGCTTTTCTGGAGGATTTGTCACCATTTCGAGAACAAATATTATATCGTCCGACGTAATTTCCTTGCCTTGGCGGAAGAAGAGGAGGGGGGTACAATCGCTTTAAGTCAAAACTTTATTTTAACCTTTTAAGGCGCAAAACTATTTTTGGTGGAAATATAAGATTTTTGATATTGCATATCATTAAGTCACGTCAGAAGTCAGGCAAAAATATTTAAAAAAAAGTTCAAAACAGCCCGTTGGGCTGTAGAGGGTGGTACATATACCTACAACTGACCACTGGTGCTAAAGACTAATATATGTTGAGGAGTGGTATCTATAACTACCAAGCAAAAGGAAAAGCAGCCAAGTTATTTCTAAAGCAAGTTATAGGAGAACGATATTCTCTATCTGTCTCTATATCTGCCCACATATGTTTTCAATCAAGAAAAAATACTTATTACATACAGTGTACTGATAAATCAAATCTTTATTGCAAAAAGTTGCATAAAAAAGTAGTTAGTTTGAGTGATATTGTGCAAAACAATCTTTGCATAAAGCAACGTTACAAGTTTGACATATAATATTACACCGGGTTTGCTTCTTTTTTGATGAACTACAGAGCGCACAACGTCGGTAGGTTCCTTTGATGGGTAGATGAGAGCCAACACTTGTCATTGAGGAGCTCTTAGGTGGAGGTCCCTTTTTTTTTCTTTGAGAAAAAGTTCCGATCAGCTGGTGTACTAGTTCACTTCGAAACTGCAGAGCTGTCATAGGTTTAGCACTGGGATTTTGCCTTTTTACTGTCTCTTTATAGAGTACATAGCTACAACTATTACAGCATCTACCATATAATTAAAAATTTTAAGCCACCATCGTCGAGATTTCCAAGCGATCGAGTAGTTTGCATGATACTGATCAAGAAGATCTACCCCTCCCATATACCTATTATAATCGGCAATGGCTTCGGGGCAAGGAAGATTGTCTCTCTGTCCTGTTTTATTTGTTCGTAAGACTTGAGTTTATTCCTTGAAATCATGTCAGTGAATTTGTATGAATTGAATTTCAAATTCTGTATATTTTTCTTTGACCAAGAATAAATTTGTTCAGATGTAGAAGTGCTTTCTATTGAAGAAACCCTTTTTGGTGAAGCAGCTATTACTTCTTGTTGTTCTTCATCGGAGGACGACTCACAATATGCAGAAAAAAACTTTCTAAGCTTGTTCGGTGGACCATCAAACACATCATTTGGGTCAAAGTCCTGGTCAGCATCTGAATCATTAAAAACTTCTTCGTCGTTACTTTCGTGAGCTAATGTAGCATTTAGAACGCTCTTTCTCAACGTAAAATTTGTGGAGATGCTGGGTTCAGCGTCAACAACAGATGAGGGTGAAGAAGAAAAAGATGCGCTTCTTGACGAGGGTAGGCACTCCAAAGGAAGATCATCTTCAGCATCATCATATCCTTCGAATTCGGAATCGCAATACTCTATATCGCTAAGATTTGCGACCATTTCATCTAACTCTCCTTGAGTTAGCGGTTTTTTGCCGGACATGCTGAAAAGAAAGAGAAGAGCCCTCATAAAATAAATACTACAAGGACTGCCGTCCTATGTATATCAGCTAATAAGATCTAGAGTCCCGACTAAATTATTCATGACAGAAGGTAAAATATGCACACTTTTTTTTATTTACAGCTGGCCCGCCTAAAAGTTTCCACCCAAGTGAAATTTATTAATCGATACAAAAAGAAAATAAAAAATATTTTTCACCCATGGTCATTTTCCAATAGAGGGCCCGATATTTTCTTGGCGCGGAATCAGTTTGGGAAAATGTTGATAGCAACGTTAATATACATGTTTCTTCGTTACTTTCGAACCAACAAAAGCTTTATAAATCAAAATTTGGTAATTTAGGGAAACAAAATATTTTGCTTGTTTTTTTGTGGTTATGTGTTAGAAATAAAATTAATCTAAAATTTTCGTATGTTAGAGATCCAAACATTTTAAGATGATTAATATAATACTAGAAAAAAAACATGCATAAATAACCTAACCTAATTCAAACTGGCGATATAGATACGTCAACACTAATATTTTAATCATCAAAAAGAGAAAATTGTACCAAAACTCGACACGAGGATATTGGCAATGAACACTGGTATCTAATGCTACCACAGCAGATCTAAATCACAACGCGCCCGGCTAACTGCATGTGGTCGGTGCCTATTCCTACCAGTAACCGTTCTTACTATCGACTAAGTTCATGAGATCGAGAATCGCATACTGGCATATACAGCTAGCAGAGATCATTAAAGGGTTAAAAATATATAAACTTACCTTACATGTGTTTAGCATGTACTTTGTACTTTCAGGTTACATATTTGGTTTAAGTATTCACAAAGCACTTAAACTAAATATGTTTTTTTCAAAAATAAAAATTCTTTCATCTGGCCATATTATCCACTTATGGCGGTTAATATTGTCACTATTTGTATTCTTTATCTGTGACGCCACGCCTTACTTAGCGTGTAGTAGAGTAACTCAGATTTAGGAACGCACTACGTCAGGTTGAGAAGAGATAATAAAGGAGACACGTGACACGTCGATAAAGCTTATTTACAAACAACTTAACAACGGTTAGACTATATACTAATAAAGGCGTGTTTAAGATTATAGATGAATTAAGAGTGTACACTATACCCAATTAATATGAAATGCATGTCTTCTCGAGGGAGGCTTAGTTCAGTTTTTCTAGCAAGCGACGTCACTATTTTATTAACAAAGTTTATGTGAGCGGAGTTTTCTTTTATTTAGGTATTTGTTCTGATATTTATAAGGTAAGTCTTTCTAGTTTAAGTTTATCACAAATTGCTCAGGCACTTTCACTAGTTTTTAAAACTCCCCAAAAACTATCCCTTTACTGGAAGTTCTGATACTTCACAAATTAGACTCTCTCTATACTTTTAGTAACCCCCGAATGCCGTATACCTGTGCATACGTTCATACAGGTTAGGTAAGGACCTGACAACCCTATACCTGTGCATAGGTGTTCTCAGATATGGGGATTGTGGGATAGAACAACTAGAAGTGGACGTACCTGTGTACTACCCAGCAACTAGATTGAGCGGAATTGAGACTTATTTATGCGTATTTATATGTTACAAAATGCTGATGGCTGCATCATTAAGGATCAAAATCGCTCCCGTCGACCGCTCAAGTTGTTTATAATTAACAGTGAATGTTTATATAACATTTGTCAAGTTCAAGTTCAAACTTACGACAGGGTGATATTTAATTAATACTTTTAAGTAGTTCACAACCCATAATGAATCATTTTAAAACTAAGTGAAAATCCTATCCGAAAGAAACTAAAATAAAATCACAACTCTTACTTGTGTTAGTATCAGTGGTGTATATAGGGTCTAAAAATTGGGGAGGCCCAAAAAAAAATTGAGAGGGGGCAAAAAAATAGAACTTAATTTTGAGTTTTTTTTAAACGTACTCCCTACATATCTAATCCGAAAAAGTTGAGAGGGTAAAAAGTTAGCGAGGCCTGCCCCCCCCCCCCCTCAAGACTCCCCGTAGGTCCAACACTGCTTTGTATTTAAAAGTAATGGAAAATATAAGAAACAAATCTGTGTATGTGTGGTGATATTATCATCTTAATTTACCGGATTGCATAAAAAAAGGAGAAACAAAAACAACGCTTTAGGAACTGTTTGCGCACTCAAAATCATCTTATCATCTGCTGTTGGGACGACACACTCTTCATGGTAGTATATCCGACGCGTGGAGCACAACCTTATATCCGTTGGTCGGAGTCACATATCGAACAATATTAGGACTCTACTGGCTTTGAAAGCTATGGTTCTGATTGCCTTAACGTGGATGGCTGGCAATCGGATTGATTAAAAAGGTGTTTGGTTACCTTTTGAGCTTTATAGTTAATAGCTTACGGCGGTTAACTCTTATAGCGACTCGTTTGGTGTAGGCAAAAGTTCCTTAAACGACTCATCTAGATCTCATGGTTTTGATGGATTTTTATGAGCCTCAGTGTTGTTTTATTGTCGCTTATTAGTTAAGGATGTTTGCTTGACAGAGTATTGTTAACTTCAGTTTCATAACTATCTTTTACGATGTTGATTGTTTTTGTGGGTATTTCCAATTTATTTTTATCGCATTATGCTGGCCAGTGAAATGTCATCCTCCAAGGAGTATTAGGAATTCTGAGGTTCGTTTACACGTATATTGATATTTTGAGGTCATTCTGATAGTTGTGCCGTAGCAAAAGCACAGTCTGGTATCGCCGATGGGTTAAAAAGTTAAATCCCAGTAGCTCTTAACCCATTTATGATAATTTTAGGAGTCATGCATTTGGGATAAACTTGAGATAAAATAATATTAAAACGTGCTTTCGTTAACGATCTATCTGGGTTTACATCCCAATATCTCAGCAACTATGTATCCCAATGAGATTCAAAAGATTTGTAAACTGGTTTATCTATAGGGACTGTAGTTTATATGTTGTGTTATCGGGTAGGCAAAATAAAGTAATATTTAAATCATCGGCAGCTTTCACAATACTTAGATCCAAGGGGCTTGCACTTGAGGCATCGTATATATTAACAAAACTTGGCCGGCTACTTTATGTTTTGCTAAATGATTTAAAAATTGAATAATAAGGTTAATTATCATACTTCCCTTTGGAGCCATTTTTACCAAAGTACCAGGAAGCACATTGTCACAATACTCCGGTTTCAGACTTATTTCGGTATTGCGTTTCCAATTGCGCTGGCACATCCAACCACTGTGGCATTTTCTCAGCGTGTTCGGACACTATTAAGTGAACCCGTTTACTTCCTTTAAGTTCAAGCGCTGATTGCTGGTGATATCTTTTAAATTTAGCTCATCCAGAACTTGACCCAGTTTTAAAAAAATAGTCTGCAAGAATAGGCCGGTTCATCTTTTGAGCTCTGGCGGGATTCACTGATTGAGGCTTCCTCGTTGGAAACCTCGGGATGCCTTCCCATAAAAAGTAGCAACCTATCTTTGCCAGTATCTATAAGCATGGTGACGAACTAAATCGGAAGTTAGAGGTAATCCTATTTCGCTCGATCTAATAATTCTTTGTACAAAGTATCTTGTTTGTTGCGGGGACAAAATTTCTTCATAAGCGTTTTACTGAAGCACCGCCGTTTCTTATGTATCTTCTAAGAGTTCATCGTGGAATTCCAAATGTTGTTGATACTTCTCTTTGTGACTGAATGTTATAAATAATTGCTTCCAATGCACTTTCTAAAGTTTCTTATGTTCATTGCTTTCTAATGTTTCTATTCTTATTCTTTATTTCCACCATATTGACTATACCTCGAAAACAGAGAATAAATTACTTTACGAAAACTTTAAAAAATCTTTCCTGGTAATATGGCCCAGTAGAGGGGAGAGAGGAGCAAAGGATAATATGGCCCATGGGCTCTATTTCCCATCTCGATAATGGGTAATTATTTACTAAAACGTTCATAAATCTTTCCTGGTAATATGGCCCAATAGAGGGGTAAATACATACTAGGTGCAATCAAATGAAATTCGGTATAAGGCTAGTTAAGACAACATTAATTTATTAACGAAACATAAGTATTGTGTAAGTATAAATCTTAAAACTAACACAGCAAATAAAACGTCACTGATTCTTATTCTAAACTTATATATAGTTAATTATTTAACAAAGCAATTATTTATCTTAAAGCTAGACTTAAAAAAATATACAAAAAATCTTAATTTTCCTCATTTTCATATTTTATATCTTTATATAAGGTTTTATCTTTTATTAACTTAATCATTGGTATATCAGGCTGAAAATGTGTACAAGTCCCAATATCCCTTAAACCCCCTTTGGCGTGTATTAAAGCAGATACAATTGCGACTAAATTCTGAGAAAAGTCTTTTACATTTTATATTAGAAACGGGCAAAGAAGCATTTGTTTTGCTACTTTGCAAATATTTTGATATTTAAGTTTATTAATATTGTCCCTTAAAAAACTTACTTTGTGCCAAAATTCTTCAACATTTAGAGAATTATTTGTATTGCTGCTACCACTAGAAAAC
>MU195236.1:1082-16346 GCA_016904865.1 Pissodes strobi | reverse complement strand
AGCACTGACTGAACTTCACGTTAGTGCAAGGCAGGCTCTAAGAAATGGGAAAGCTCAGGAGGAGGCTTGGGACCAGTACCGTGCTGCAAGAAGAGCTTTTAAGAGGGAGCTGCAAAGGAACAAGCAGATATTCTGGAGAGCCAGATTTAAAAACTACAATCTTTAAAAAACTATTTTTGACTCTTTCTTACTTTTCATGCTTCTAAAATTATGCTTTGGAATGCACAATGAATACTGTTCTGTGATAATATAATGTAACTATTAAGCTGCTCACCACTAAATAATATGCTCAGTGAGTGTAATAAACTAATAAGAGAATTTGATATAGATTACTAAATGTATATACCTTAGCCATGCCATAAAGAATTTTGATTCAAAACACCAATATATTTATGTTAAAACTGTCTGACATTGTTTCTTTCCTTTGTATAACCTATACTAAGCCTAATTATTAGATATATTTATACACTCTTGACTCGACTCTTGCATTGTAGGTAAAAGCCTGCTGGTGTACATAGGAGTATAAAAATAAATAAATAAATAATATACCTAGTAATTTTCAAGAATGTGTTGTTGTTAGTTTACATAATTCTATCCTTATTAATGGAATACATGAAGTCTTGAAAACACAATTTCAAGTAAACTATGCTGAACTCTATATATGGCTACTTTTAGCAGAAAAAAATTACACATTAACTAAATATGATTAGCTGCACAAAAACTATTGTTTTTTTTTTGTGAAGAGCCCCTTCACTTCACCTACTTTAGGTATCTGGTAAGTCGTCAATAACTCAATAACAACTAGAACTGGAATTCAAGGTAATGTAAAACTTCTAGTGCTTTTTTAGTAAGCAGATTTATCACATTTACTTGTGACTAATAATAGGTATAAATTGTATTGTATCAGGTAGTGATTTTATTTAATTCAATAAATCTTATGCTTACCTGATATCGAACCAGAATTAGGAGTTTGTTGTAATTCTGAATCATCAAACTCGAGATTAGGTTCATAATCGTGATAATCAGACAAACTAGGATATGCTTCCTCATTATCTGCAATATTGGCAACTGATAAGAGAAAAATTGAAGAATTAAAAAACAGTGGATAAATATTGGTTTATATTGTCTAAATTGTCTTCAGTATTTTTTTTACCTGGACCAGTTTTTGTAGGACTAACTTTGGGACGATCCATTTTTAAAAAAGTCAAAGAATCTGAATTGTAAATGTAAACATTTCAACACACCCAGATCAGACAAGAACCAGATTTTAAAAAATGTAGTAAGTGACCGTTTTGTGCAATAACAACAGTTTTTTGCATACGAAATTAAAAGACTGTATTATTATGCCATCTGCGATTTGTCATGCTAATTAATATATTATTTCTCAATTTTTTAAATTTCTATTCGTTTTTTTTCTTAAGATTATTTATCTTTTTGTCATCATTATTATCAATTTATCAATGATCAATGTTTGACAGCTGACAAGTGACAATGTTATAGCACAAGAATAATAAATAGCCAGAATCCAAACTCTCAACTGTCACCATGTATATTGACATAAAGCGCTGGGTGACCTTCAGTTCATGTCACAGCCAGAATTCCATGGGCGTGCTTACTGCATTTTGACTGATTTAATAGTATCCATCTTATTAAGAAAATAGTACGGAAGGCGGGATAGCTGAACCATTGTTTACTTTAGTTGAGAATAAGTGAAACTAACCGAAAGTTGACTGGACGACTAACCCAAACTAACCAAGCATATTAAATTGATTATAACGTATCGGAATCGGCTGAAATAAGTAAAATAGGTTGATATTAAATGAAACTAACCTAAAGTTGATTAGACGATTAACCCAAACTAACCAAATCTCTTAAAATTCATTATAACATATCGGAACTGGGTCAATTAAGTAATATAAGTTGAAACTAAGTAAAACTAACCGAAAGTTGATTGAACGACTAACCCAAACCAAAGAATATTCTACTACGATTATTATTTGCCCAAACTAACCAAATCTATTAAAATTGATTATAACGTATCGCAACTGGCTTAAATTAGTAAAATAAGTTGAGACTAAGTGAAACTAACCGAAAGTTGATTGGACGACTAACGCGAACTAACCAAATCTATTAAAATTGATTATAACGTATCGGAACCGGTTCAAATAAATAAAATAAGTTGAGACTCGATAAAGAAGTATTCACTTCAATCACGTATACTGTGATACTCGTGACTTTTTTTATTTGTAAATATGAATGCCTATTTATTGATGTAATATATTAGTAGATAATTTTGCATATTAATGAAATATCTAGCAGCGTTAATATAGCGAAGTATTTTGATATGGTAGGATACAACAGGAAATTATTATTTAGAACGGTTTTAAAATTAAAACTAAAGCCGAAACGCATCGTAACGGATATCAGTGAATTCGTCAAATACCTACTGATGATTTGGAAAAAATCATTAAATAAACGGTACTACTTTCACGCTTATTGAAACTAAATAACTAAATTAAGTTGAGCCTAAGTGAAACTAACTAAAGCCTATATTCCTATGTTAACTGAAAGTTGCTTCAACGACTAACCAAAACTAACCAAATCTATTAAAATGTATTATAACGTATCGTAACCGGTTCAAATGACTAAAATGAGTAGATACTAAGTTCCATACTTGGACGCCTAACCAAAACAAACCTAATATATTATAATTTATTATAACGTATATCGTAACCGGTTCAAATGACTAAAATAAGTTGAAATTAACCGAAAGTTGATTAGACGACTAACCAAAACTTACCAATTCCTTTAAAATTAATTATTATATGATTTTAACACTATTTCTCTCTTATAAAATCGATAAAGAAGTATTCACATCTATCACGTGTAATTTGCTACTCGCGACTTTTTGCCAATCTCGACGAATTATGACCCATAGAAGCCACAAAACATTAAATTATGAAAAAAAACAAAATTGTGTCTGTGTGTGTGTCTTTCCGCCACACGACTTTTCTACAAAACCGTTAGGCAGATTTCTACTAAAATCAGTATTTAGGAGTTTCGGGACAATATCTCCAGACATTTTATAATTTTTTTTCTTTAACCTTACAATTATGGATAGTTTATATAAAGAAAAATATAAAAAAATTGGTTTTCACAAAAACGGCTTTAACGATTTTTATTAGATTTTCTATATATTTGCAATTTAGTAGGCAAATAATACGTACTATCACGTTTTTCTGTGAAGAATCGGTGAAGACCCCTTTGCTCTTGAGAAAAATGAGCAAAGTCGATTTTCTCGGACACAGCTCCAACGATTTCCTTCTTCTGTACGTATTTACCAATTAGTAAGGCAAATAATATGCACTTGTTTGTTTTCCTAGGAAAAATAAGATAAAGCCACATTTTTCCTTGTTCTGTGACGGAACTATGCTCCAACTTTTTTTTTAATTCCTATAAGCGAGAAAGTAGTACCGATTATTTAATAAATTTTTCCAAACTATCAGTATTTTTCAGCTTCACAGATATTCGTCTTGATGCGTTTTCAGCATATGGGCTTTAGTTTTACTTTTAAAACCGTTCCAAATAATAATTTCCTGTTGAATCCTATCATATCCATATCAAAATACTCCGCTATAGTATCGCTGCCAGATATTTCATAAAAATGCAAAATTATGTATTAATATAGTACATAAAAAGATAGGCATTCATATTTACAAATAAAAAAGTCACGAGTATCACAGTACGGTTACGAACGTTATAATAAATTTGGTAAGTTCTGTTTAGTCGTTCGAACAATTATCGGGTAGTTTCACTTAGTGTCAAGTTATTTTAGTCATTTGAACCGGTTACGATATGTTAAAATCAATTTTAACTTATTTGGTTAGTTTTGGTTAGTCGTCCAATCAACGTTTGAGTAGTTTCATTTAGTATCAACTTATTTTAGTCATTTGAACCGGTTACGATAAGTTAAAATAAATTTTAATAGATTTGGTTAGTTTTGGTTAGTCGTCCAATCAACTTTTGGGTACTTTCACTTGGTATTAACTTATTTTAGTCATTTGAACCGGTTACGATAAGTTATAATAAATGTTAATAGATTTGGTTAGTCGTTGAATCAACTAATGGTTAGTTTCACTTAGTTTCAACTTATTTTAGTCATTTGAACCGGTTTCGATACGTTATAATAAATTTTAATAGATTAGGTTAGTTTTGGTTAGACGTCCAAGTATGGTACTTAGGTAGTATCTACTTATTTTATTCATTTGAACCAGTTCCGATACGTTATAATCAATTTTAGTGCATTTGGTTAGTGTTGGTAAGTCGTCCCATCTACTTTCGGTTAGTTATTTATACTGATGTTTTCTGCGATTTAATCATTCCTAAGATAATAAAGATACATTCAGGTTATTTGTTATTCTTGTGACTACAGTACAGTACAAGCCAACTTAGCTAACTGTCGCGACGCGGCCGTCGCGTCGAAGTGTTTTATTGCAGCATCGTTTTCTTGAAAACTAAAGTAGTTATCAAAAAATCACCGAAATAAAAAAGTTTCTTCGGTTCTTTGGCTACAACTTTGTCGCTTAATATATACATCTATCTCTAAAAGCAAAAAAGTTTTCTCGATCGAGTATTTCTTGCTGCATTTTTAAGAAATTTCGTGCACCAAATTAAAAAAAAATAAAACTGGTGACACGTAATTTTTTTTGCCTTTGTCTCATGTCATTCATGATAACAAAGGTCCAAATTGAGTCTCCAAAAAATTTTAATTCAATCAGACTTAAAGTAAGGAAGATATAAGGTGATAAGCAAAAATTTAAAATATCACATAAAATTTAAGATTTTTCAGAAATTGCCAATTTACCAGTTTCGCAATTCTGGATTGCCTGGCGAACTCCAAAATCGGATGCGCCAGGTCCATTTACATAAAAATCGATTTTTTTAAGTGGTTGTTCGCGAGTGTAATAGAGAGTGCATCTTAGACATCGCTTGTTATCCGACTATGAGCGCCGACACTGGCGAGTTTCGGCGGAATTTCGGCGGATCGACCAGTGCAAGGTCACGGCAGCCAATGCGTAGCAACGAGGAAAGATTGGCTTCTGGTTATTTATTATTCTTGTGGTTATAGTCTATAAAAAGGATATTTCCTCGAGCTTACCACAGCGGTGTGGTTAGTTAAGTTCATGACGTCATGGTTTACTTTGTGGTTCGGGTGGTGACGTAGTAGTTACTATTTCAATCCAGGGAAATTCCGCAGCTCGCTCTCTTTATTTCTCCGTCTCTTCGTCTCTCACGACACAGGAGTTTCATAGTCTGTTTTACATTTTTGTCTTACATTTTCTATGTTAATTATATTATTATGCTTTAATATGAGTAAGACAATTATTTGAATGTGTGGCATTGTACGGAATGAAATAAACACCGATATTAATCAAGCATCAAGCGCTAAATTCTCTAGATTATAAGGTATCGAGGGTTGTTTAATTGCATTTCTTGAGGCATCCTCAAATTCGTCTCTTTGTATATTTAAAGATCCATTTATATCATGCGGATTTACAGGAGTTCACACTCCTTTTCGAATAGAGGCATTTAAAATGTTTAACTAAAAATTGATCATAAAAGAAAAACAAAAAGTAATTTCACAAAAAAGAGGTTATATCAATAATTACTTGATTTTGAACGCATAATTATGTCAAGTGGTGCTTTTATGTCGAATTCTTCGTTATTAATTAGCACGGAGTACGTAGCTATTCCATTTTGTTAATAATAAATTTTCTAAAGAAAATAGTTAATACCTACTATTTAGCAGTTTCTCCTTTCAAATTCATAATGTCAAACTACTTAACCACTATAAATAGATAGTTAATTGGTTTGGTTTAGTTTGACGTCATGGTTTGACAGATGGTTCGAAGAAATATGAGTGGTTAAGTGTGGTATATTGTGGTAACCTCGAGGAAATATCCTTAAAAGGATATTTCCTCGAGGTTACCACACTGAACCACTTATATTTCCTCGAACCATCTGTCAAACCATGACGTCAAACTAAACCAAACCATTTAATTATCTATTTATAGTGGTTAAGTAGTTTGACATTATGAATTTGAAAGGAGAAACTGCTAAATAGTAGGTATTAACTATTTTCTTTAGAAAATTTATTATTAACAAAATGGAATAGGTCACGTACTCCGTGCTAATTAATAACGAAGAATTCGCCATAAAAGCACCACTTGACATAATTATGCGTGTAAAATCAAGTAATTATTGATATAACCTCTTTTTGTGAAATTACTATTTGTTTTTTTTATGATCAATTTTTAATTAAACATATTAATAATGCCTCTATTCGAAAAGGAGTTTGAACTTCTGTAAGTCCACATGATATAAATGGTTTTTTAAATATACAAAGAAACGAATTTGAGGATGCCTCAAGAAATGTAATTAAACAACCCTCGATACCTTGTACTCTAGAGAATTTAGCGCTTGATGCTTGATTAATATCGGTGTTTATTTCATTGTGTCCAATGCCACACATTGCTGCCGCTGATCGAAACGAATAATCCTGTTTACAGTTTTGCAGATGACAGTACCCTTGGCTCTCACTTTAGATCAGAAAGACCCAGCAAAGATTACAGCAATTAATCAAGACCTGGAGAAAGTTCAAACTTGGGGCGACCGAAATTTAGTCCAGTTCAATGCAGCAAAGACCAAGCAGCAACGTTTACCCAGAGGGCCAATACAGCGGGCCCTGACATCATTATGGCAGGATCGACCATTCCTTCATCGTCGTCAATCGGACTGCTGGGTGTCTCGGTCAACAGCAATATGTCCTGGCATGACCATGTTGCTAACATCGCAAAATCAGCTTTCCAGAAGCTTGGTGCGCTATTTCGCAACAAAAAACACCGCAGCAGTTGCTCCTGCTCTACAAAGCGCAAATAAGACAGTGCTTAGAATATTGCTCACATATCTGGGGTGCCGCACCAAAGCACACCCTAAAGCTGCTGGATTCCATTCAGAAGAGAGCTGTGCGTCTCGTCGGCGACCCGGAGTTGACCCGAAATCTGGATAGTCTCGAACACCGCAGACATGTGGCCGTGATGTCTCTGTTTTACAGATACTTTCACGGCAGATGTTCCCAGGATTTGGCCCGCCTCATCCCGCCCCTGGCAACTCCTGTCAGAGAGTCACAACAGACGGCAAGAGCGCACCAGTTCGTCGTGCAACTGGAAACACCTGGAACATCGCTTTACAAGAACTCCTTTGTCTGGCGTACTGCATCACTGTGGAACTCACTCCCAGGACATCTGTTTCCCACTAATTACAACCTGCAACTATTCAAGAACCGTGTCAATCAACATCTTCGCACACACACCGCTCGTCGAGCGCCATAGGATCTCCCTTTGGTGTGTGTGCAATGTGCAACTGCCATAAAAAAAAATTGTCTTACTCATATTAAAGTATATAATTAACATAGAAAATATAAGACAAAAATGTAAAACAGACTATGAAACTCCTGTCATGAGAGACGAAGAGAGTAAGAGAGGGAGAAATAAAGAGAGCGAGCTGCGGAATTTCCTTGGATTGAAATAGTTACTACTACGTCATCACCTGAACCACAAAATAAACCATGACGTCATGAACTTAACTAACCACAACGCTGTGGTAAGCTCGAGGAAAATCCTTTTTCTACAGCCGCGCGCAAAATAACTAATTACTAAATTGAAATGAAATCGCAAAATCGACGAATGCAGTGGATCCGTATTTTGCGCTCTAGCGCGAACATGGAAAAGAAAAATCTCACTTTTTCCGTCGAGTGTGCTATGAATGGTCATGGAAACCGAAGATAAATAAATGACAGTCGTGCGTTTGTTACAGTTTGTTGCTGGCAATCCTGTTCTAAATATGCCCGAAGCCCGAATATAATATGTCAAAACTGACAGTCATTTGCAAATTTCAGAATAAGTATAGAGAAAAATGTGGATTTAATTTCAAAAAATGCGGCTGTAGAAAAAGTTCTGTGTGTTTTTCGAGCGCAAAGTAAGATTGCCGTTTTCGAAAGATTACTGCGCTCCGCTACGCGTCGCGCAGTAACATTCTTCCTCAAGCGGCAATCCATTACTTTGCGCTCTAAATACACAAATAACTATTATCACAATCTATTTACATAAAGCATCGGTGCGCGAGATTTCAGTTCATAGTGCACTTGTGAATGAGATGCGCGTGATTGGCTATCTACGTGTGGTGACGCATGTCTTCGTGATGCAACCAGTCATTTCTAAGTCAGCAGATGGTCTAGGGGTCTGTATGGTTGGCCTTTACTTCGGCGACCCGGGTTCAAATCTCGTCGGTTTTGGTTTTTTTTGTAAACAGTTTTTTTCTTGATTTTTGGGTATGGCTTGGGTTAGCACTTGGTTAGTTTCCTTTTCTTGAGCCCCGGAGCCCCGTTAGCGACGAAACATTTTTTTAAGGTCCAATGTTCGTAATTTTTTTTTCTTCATTTTGGGCATGCCTTGCGTTAGTTTTAATTAGTTTCTGTTGGGTGCGCTTCCTTAGCGAGCGCAGCCAGCGAAAGGCCATGCGAGAAGTGAAATAATAGTCACTATTTCATATGATAGACATGTTTTTTTGGGCATGTCTTGGGTTAGTTTTGGTTAGTTGTTTTATGGTTGCGCCCCTGTAGCGAGCGGAAGGCCATTCATGAAGTGACAAAAATACAAATGTAAACATTGGGAGCCCAGGTCTCCTCAGGCGGGAGGATACGGCCGATATTTCGAAAAAAAGTCTACTGATAAAACCATCAGACTATACGTACACGCCCATTCATTGTAGTCAATGTTGAAACTATGCAAATGAATCACGACAAGCTTCATGAATCCGATGACGTGTAGTGTATATTATGCGTTTGTTTACTACATATTTACTATTCTAGAATGTGAGATCTGAATTGCTAGGTATCTCTATCAAATAATATTAACCCTACAGGGGGCGCGCGCGGTCTCATAGACCGGCGATATATTTAGTTTTACTTATTTCAGTGGGTTGCGGCCATATACGTTTTGTGCATATACGTATAAAAGATATTTGCGGCCGTATCGCTTGCCCCCACTTAGTAGCTGCCTGTTTGGTAGTTTGGTGGTTCCAGCCAGAGATCGTAGATCTCACGATTTATCGTGAGATCTCACGAATCTGGAATCGATCTCACGAACTAACGATAAATTAATCAAATCTCACGATATTTTTAAATTTCCCAAATTTTAAAAATTGTAACCTATTTTTCATGCATCGCGCCACTTCTCAAAGAACCAAAACAAATATTGTACCTATATCGATATCAATTGTTGTTTCGCGTCTCGTTCGAATTTGAGTTCTTGCGACAGGCCACGATACACCTAAACACGGTATGTCAGCTTTCCGAAAAATGACAGTTGATATACTACGTCACATGTGGAATTTTTATGTAAAATACAGGGATAATCTGCAACACACTTGATGTCACGCTGTAATTTTTCGAACGGCTGACATAGGCGATATATTTTACACTTGTCCCTGAACTGTGTGACGGTATAAACTGTGGTAGTGGTTAGGACAAAGAATCCGGGGATTCTTTGTGGTGGTTAGTGGCTTGATAGGTACTTGAGAGATACTACTCGCGAAAATTTTAGTAAAGCATAGTGGAAAATGTTCCGATTTTTAAATTGATTCCGATTTATTAAAAAAAATGACAGCCAAGTGCTTTATAGAAACCGAACAGTTGACCCTGGTTCAGGGTCTGATTCAGAAACTGACTAATATTCCTAATAACCTTAACCAAAGTTACAGAAAACTTTGCTTTAACCAATTTTATAGTTGCCCAGTTTTTGTATGCTTTTATTTTATAGGTATATTGTTAAGCTTTCTAATTAAAGGAATAGAAACTTAATGTAAAAAAAATAAACTTTTTATTTCGTCCAATAAATACGTTAAAAATATCTAGTTTAATTTTACTAGTGGGAAAAATACGAGATCTCACGATTTCTCACGATTTTTTCGTTGCCAATCTCACGAAGCTAACTTCATGGGATCTACGATCACTGGTTCCAGCATTAGTCTGTAGTAGAATGTTGTTGAGACCGTTCGATTAGGTCTTATTGATATTTTCGGTGTACCAGACTGAGGCCCTATCAAGTTTTAGTTTCAACTCAGTTCAGTTAGTGGATATTTCTTTATCATTTAATTATTAGGTGGAGGGTACTTTTAAGAAATATGTCAAGTTTTCAAGCAGAACAGCTTTTTCGGTCGCTCAGGCCGATGCGCCCTCTGAAGTTCAAAAGTTTCACGCGCCTCCTGTAGTGTTAAGTAAAGGCACTGTGTTTTACTTTTTGTTACTAAAATTAACTTAAGTAAAAGACAAATGTTTGAACAATAACTAAACTAAAATGAACAAAACAGTTTCAAAACCTAGTAAAAATAATAAGCTCCACGTACATAAATGTATACAGCGGGTGGTCCGATTTATAATCGGGAGACTTTTCAGCGTATTTAGCAGTTAAAATAACGCAAAAAGTCTATATAGACTTATGTCTGAAAATGCATAGTTTTTAAGATACAGGGTGTTATATATATATATTTTTTTCAATCCAAATATTCTTTAGAGGATAATGGAAATTTGTGGTATTCTATGTAGTAATAAGGGACTAATCTAAATCCAATTAAATTAAAATTGTTAAGTCCAGTGGCGTCTCGGGGGGCACCTTAGGCATTATTTAAAGAAAATGTACGCCACTTACTTTTTTGAATTTTTTCTATTTTTTTTCGGATTAAGTAAAGAAATACAACTTTTTTTTCGTCGTTTAACTTCCTTTCTTATCTTGCTTCGTTTTCGATAAAAAAAAATTAAAACCATTTTATTGCATGATCATTGACCATTGAAAAAATCACCGAAAAATAATTTGGTTTAATTGCTTGCAACAAGTTTTATGACAATTTCTATAATCACAATAAACTATTAAATTCCAAAAAAGAACAGGTACACCCCAGTCTTTGCCAGTTTGATAGTTTTTTTTATAGCATCCAAGGCCATGCAATCAAACGTTTTTTTCTCGAAAACAAAGCAAGATATGAAAAAAAAATGTAATAAAGTCAATGGCGTATTTTTTTACAAAAATATTTGTTAAGGTGCCCCTCGAGAAGCCACTGGACTTAATAATCTAAATCTAGTCAGGGCTAAATAAGCCCTACGAATAACACCACCAATTTTCATTAAAACCGTCAAAAGGATAGTTAAAAAAAGGTCTGTAAAAGTGCGTACAAAAATATTTTACTAAACCTAAATAACTATTTCCCAAAACTTAGTCCATTACACTACTACATGCCTACAGAAAATATTTATTAAAAACTTGTAAAAAGACTCCTCAAAAACAGAAAATCAACCAAAAAAAAAACGTGTGCACTATGTGCGCATATCTGAAGTAAAACTTCTTAAACTTAAACGCCCTAGCCTTATACATATGGTAACGGATTTGGTTAAAAAGTAGTTTTTTTAAATATACCACTCAATTAACACAAAAGGAAGGACTAAATGAAAAAAAATATATATTCTTCATAAAAGTTTCGCTTATGTCGTGACAAGGTAATAGAGAAAATCCCATATTTTTTGCTTGTAAACTAACAAAGATATCACAAAAATTTAAACGCCCTAGCCTTATACGCATCAACGGATTTGGTTAAAAAGTAGTTTTTTTAAATATCCCACTCAATTGACAAAAAGGTAAGACCTATATGAAAAAAAAAATATTCTTCATAAAAGTTTCGCTTATGTCTTGACGAGGAAATAGAGCAAATTCTCATATATTTAGCTTGTAAACTAACAGATATCACAATAAATAAACCTCATATTTTTCGTTCCGTTAGCTCGTGTGTCGCGGCCAGTTTTCGTTCCGCCAGCTCGGTGTCATCCGCTGAGTGTCGCGACCTTCAAATTTTACTCCCGGCGCGCGTTAAGAAGTTTCACTTCAAAAAACAGATATAAAGCAAAATAAACACAAATCAAACGGTAAACGCTGCTTCTACTGCCGATCGATTTCAACAACTGACGTCACGGCTTTCCCTTCCGTCTGTCGTACCCAAATTTCGGGCACCAATTTGGCCACGCCTTCAGTGATTCTGATTGGTTCTATGCGGGCACAAGCTAATGGCACAGATTATGGATGATCCTCTGTATACCGCCTTATCCACTAAATCACCACGCTTGCTAAAAGCAATAATTAACGGAATATTGAGAACCTTTTGCCAAATGTGTATCAAAAAGTGAGCAAGCGCGATGCCTCGCAATGTCGCAACAAAAGTTCAAAACAGACCGCTTTCTGAAGACGCTAGTGCATTATTTCAGCTTTGCAATATTGCAGCTTGTCATTCCTGTCACATCCGGTGTACCTATCCACGTTTAAATTTGACATTTGACATACAATAATAATTACAATCGGCGAAGGCGAAAGAGCCGCAAGCAAAATTCGAAATCGCATTACAAAAAAATACCGAAAAAAATAAATATATATAATTGTGCATTTGTTTTTCATGTAATTTGGTGTTTGTTTTATTTTCATTATCAATTTTCTATATTATACTGTATTTATACGCTCAACGAAATGCAACCTTTCACGGCTTTTATGGTAAGAGATTTTTAACCTCAATATTTTTGTTAAAAGGCTTTAACTCATTGTTTTAGAACGTAGAAAGTTCCCGATCATATATTGATGATTTGTACTCCCAAGACTCGAATAAATGTTTATGTTCTATTATTTGTATTAAAAATTCCGTCATTGGTTCCAATCGCCAGAAGGGAAGTGTTATTGCACAAGGAATTGTTCCGAGATTAATATACCTACTAAAAGATAAAAATTTAAAAACTGATGTAAGAGTTGAAGCTGCTGTTACAATAGGTAAGTGATGAGTGTAGCTGGGCTCTAGTTTTATGAATGTAAATATAAAATTCTATTCTGGTTCTTGTGACCTCAACTGTCCAATGATTTGAAATTTTTTCAAATATGCTCTGGGCACGAAATGTTATTTCAAGTACTTTAGGGAAAAATCTGTTGACAAACCATTATTTGACAGAAACAATTTAAAAAATAAAATATTAAGAATGTAGCACATTTATATTCACATCCTGAAATCCTGAAAATGATATGCACATTATAGTAATTAGCACAAATAGTATGTTTCACACTGAATTTTCTTAAAAACGAGGCAAATTATAACAAAGTAAGCAATATCTGATTTAAAACAATTTACTGGCTTCCAAACATTTGCTCAGACTATTTTATTTGAAAATGTAGCATGCTGTCGCCTTCAAGACAATAAGGGATTTTTCGCGAATTGGGTTTAGATTATGCTAATTTATGATGAATTAACCTTTATACACTGGCGATACTTCGGTTTTGTTGGCGAAAACGCTAGTTTCTGTCTGATGCAAATGACATAACCCAAGCAAAACCCGCTCCAGACCGTATTATGCTTGGCTAACCTATCGATGACGTCATCAACATTTCCCCTACTTTAGGTTATGTCGCGAAAACATTAGATTATGCTCAAAACCTAAACCGTTTATGCTGGATTAACCTCACGATCGGGGATGGTGAAAAGGGACTTATAGGCCTACTTACCGGGCTTCGGCCCCCCCACCCTTACTACTACTACTACTACCTCACGAAAAATTGCTTACACTTGCTTCAATCTGACAATTGACAGATCACACCATGATGTCAAATTTTATTTATTTTTATTTATTTATTTCAAAATCTTATTACAAAAAAGATAAATACTTAAATATATACAGATTGTTTAACATTTAAAAGTTTATAAAGGCACCTAAGTGTTGCAACACTTGTATATGCCATAAAAGTCAGTTAACTTATGTAACAAAATATTTCTAAGAACTAAACTAGCTCAAATTAATTCATGAATTTTATTATTATCTTTATTCATTAATTTAAAATTATAACTAATCAAATACAAATTGAAAAACATTGTAATTTTCAATAATAAATTTTTTACAGTCCTTATTAAATTTATTTCTATTTCCTATGTTTCTTATTACCTGGGGTATTATATTATAAACTTTAGGTCCTATGTAGCTGATAAACCTCAAATTAATGTTGTTATAGTTAACAGGTATTTGTTTATTTCCATCTGCCTTATTACGAGTGTTATAAATATGGTCTATACCATTCCATAAATTTTTATTTTTATAAATATATGAACAGACAGTGGATATATATAAAGTTCTAATGTTACATATTTTTTCAGAGAATAGTAAGTGGGATGGATATAATCGGTGTTTTTTGTATATAATTTTAAGTATAGACTTCTGAACTATGTTCAACTTGTATAGACAATTATTATACAGTCCACCCCATATCAAGATACCATATCGTAATAGCTATTCAACGAGAGACTTATAAATATTCTCGATAATTGCCCTGCTTAAAAACTCCCTCAACAGATAGAATTTATGAATAAGTCTTCGTAATTTGTTAGATAAGTAATCAATGTGTGGCCCCCACTTAAGATGTTTATCCAAAATAATCCCAAGATACTTGATATATGGAACTTCACTTACCTCATGACCATCAATTAAAATATTTGCGTTGCGGCAGTTAATGAGAAAGCTACATAATTAGTTTTTGTTAAATTTAAGGTTAATTTATAGGTTTGTAGTCAGTTTTGTATAATTGCTAGTCCTCTCACTGCCTTATTTTTTACTTCATCCCAATCACTACCACTAAAGATAAGAACAGTGTCGTCTGCATAAGAAATAGCTTTACCACCTGTAGTTAATTTTAATAATGAATTTATATATAAAATAAAGAAGATGGGACCCAATACCGTCCCCTGCGGTATACCAATTCTTATTTTGAGTTCACTACTAAGTGTATCATTAGCTCTGACTTTCTGACTTCTGTCACTTAAATAGCCTTTCACCAGCTGCAACACCGTTCCCCTCACTCCATTATGTTCCATAACTCTGATAAGTCTGTCATGAGGAACAGTGTCAAAAGCCTTTGCCAAATCAATGAAAAAGCCCATGCACCTATTACCAACATTCAAATTCCCAACAACCTCCGAAACTAGACCGTACATTGCATCGGCGGTACTACAACCTTCGATAAATCCATATTGATTTGGCGAAAGAACAGAGTTCACCGTTAAAAACCCACCCAACCTAGCTTTAAAACTCTTCTCAAATATCTTAGCAAAATTACTTATTAGGCTAATTGGTCTGTAATT